>JAANSM010005385.1:0-10182 GCA_036850725.1 Orchesella villosa | reverse complement strand
TTTTGATACTTTTGCGTATTCTTCACACTATGCAAAGTTGAAAGTGTAAAAATGCATAGAATAACTTGTTATATTTATATGAATTACATATCACACAATGAGTATTTTTTAAGTTAAAGACTTTGACTTAAAGCATGTATAGAAAACTACTAACGATAAGACATAAATTCGTCAAAGATAACTGATTAGTGTCAAAACTGTATTACTTCGGCATTTTCGTTTACAAAATGTCGAACCAATATCTTTTGTTGACACATTTCCTACATGTGCAATATGTGGAGGAGGTGTTAAAAAATGATACAGTAATACAATGCGTTTAACGAAACAAAGAATTTATGATATTAAGGAAAGTCGTTATATATATAGTGGGGGCGAAAACAAACTTTCAGTGATGCGTGGGCAATGTGGATGATGTTAGATATGTGCTGAACTGTGCACCACAATTTCATGAATTAATATGAAATGGCAAATTTTCAGTTTTGTTTTCCATTAAATAAACTCATTTATCTTTGCCATTTGAGCTTATCGTAAGGAAAAGGTTAGATAAATTTTTCATACTAATTGGAATATTTAAAGGAAAGTATGAAGCATTTCTTTGGTAGTTCATAATTCATGTTTTGAAATTTTAGTCGATATGTCAATAAATGTCCATGAACTTGATGGTAGAATGAGACGTACGTGCATGTTTTAGGTGGATACAAGTACAAGGTTAAAAGTTCTTGAGTATTCACGAAACGAAAGCTATGGCTTAGAGATATCAATTACTATACATATTACGTCTTGCTTTTTGATTCTGATTCTACATATTGAGTAACAATCCTGCTGTTTTACGTAATAACAACAACGGGGGAATTCCGTCAAGCCATTATGATTCCAAATTTAAGGTTTATTACCAGGATTTCCGTAACAAAGTTCATGCACCAGTTGATTTAGAGAAAACAGAATGCATCTTAAATTCATTTTACTTTTCTAAACCCCCCCAGGTCAGGTAAATGGCTTCTACTAACTTTTCACCGATCATTTTCAGGTCAACAACTTTTTTTTCGCTTCACGATCACTCTGTGCATACAAATATTTATGTTGAAGGTACACTAATGCAATCGCTTTTGATGTGTTGAAAGGCTGGCATTTTTGTTTGTTTTTCCTCATAATATTTTGAACGTAATTATTAATATGAAATTCGATGTTGAAAGTTTGAATTGTGCTGCGTATGTAGTTCGATTTTTCACTAATAACTTGAGGGTCAGGATTGTTTGGGAATTCAGACGATGATGATTGGCTAAGCTATGTCTCAGTCTTGGGAATTTTTTTATTCTCACAACACACGTGTGAAAATCTAGCCATTTGAGTGATACATGATTTGCAGTCGTATTAAATATAAATTCTTTAGCAGTTATAAGCATCTCATGTANTAGCAGTTATAAGCATCTCATGTATAAAAAAATGTTATTAGCTGTGCTTAAAGACATCAAGAATCAAGATAATATATGCCTTATAGATTGGGTATCACCTTCACCTTCATTTATTTTACTTCATCCTGTGCTGGAAAGAATATATTTGAAATATATTTGTCTCTGCATCCAGCATCGCATGTTGTGTTACCTGTTTGCTTATAAATATTCATAATATTTTCATGTATGCACTATGCACATTATATTCCTAGTAGTTCTTACAAGCTGGTGATGGCTCGGTAAAGACTAGAGCATGCATGTGGCAACTTCAAGGGTGAAGGGCTAGGTTAATTGCGCACTCAACTGTAACGTAACACCAGTTTCCCACGGGATCTGCTCATGAAAATAAAGAATTACATATTATGTTATGTTGGAGTCGGATGAGTCGTTTTTTTTCAATCGCATTCATGACAGCATAATATATGTATGCTTTTCTTCATGGAAATCCAGAACTCATGCACAAATTAGGTGTACCTAGATGTCAGCATTTTGAAGACAACTATTTTGTAGTAATTTTTGTTGTTAATGTCTTGATGATTGGAAATGCTGCAAAAATTATATGTAATTTTGGCGCACGAAAAGTATTATTAGATTGTTCGTAGCATCAAAACATTTTGAAATTAGTCGCAAGTGAGTATTCAAGTTTGAAGCTGAAGATTTCCTTTTGAGTTTTAAACTAAACATAAGCAAGCAGGTTTGAAGTGTAGGATAAATTGGATATATAACCGCTAATAGCCTTTTTAAAATAAAAGCCACTGAAGCCAGTAACTAACTTCTCGTGCCTTGTTGATTGAGTATGACCGTCATTATGACGTACCTTTATCGACTATAAATGACATCGCTTATTGTGAATGAATTCCCGTATCAATCAAGATTTTACTTGGCATAAGCTGGAGAATAATTTTTTTGTTTTGCGGTCTGCAATTAAATTGTTTTCATGACGCGCTGTGTTTACCAGCTCATTATAACAGCCATTCGTAAGAAATAATTACTGCTGTTATGACCTATTCTTATTTTGAAGTGAAGGAAAATCATAAATATTTTGGAAGTTGTTCCGTCTGCTTCTGCAACTTCTGGAATTCTACTTAAAATCTGCGAACGTACTTTTCAGTAACTAATTCGTAAGATAAAATTGATATTGGAAAAATTAAAATTTATTGTAATTGCGAGTTTTAAATGCTTTTAAAGCGCCCATATACTATATGTTATGTAAATGAAAACATTTGTTTTTACCAGCACAATGATAAAAATGGATTTATATGTGTATAGATAGGTTATGGCACATTTAGACAAGAATTTTCTCAATATGCAACAATAATATAATCATTACGATTTATTGGCACATCTTGCAACACTCCATTGCATTATATTATCTGTAATCAACAACAACAACGATTTGTCCTTGATGTCGGTTGTCTGTTGTCTTTGATGTTTCCTTGCAAATTAGTAGCCACAGTCAACAGTAGGGTACATACATGTTTTTGCTTAAATTATATTGTTATAAACAAGCTAAATCATCTGACAGTATTGTGCACACAATTTAAACCCGACGTAATATGTATCAGATTGAATTCCTTTACTGTGTTGTTGTATACACTCAATGCAAATTGCATTAAAAAATGAATTCCGCTTATGTAATGAAGTTATCCGTGGAAAACGAATGCTGATGACGCCAACCGAGCCTGACGTTTCCTTCTGCAATAATTATGCACACATAAATATTATGAAGACACTAAAGTTTTCTAGAATCGAGGATATGCGGATATAATACATGTGAATATGTGGATGTACTCCTACGGAAGCTAATATTGATATCGATTTAAAGATCAACGCAATTTTTTGCGTTCATGAAGGACACGGAATTTCAATGTCGGGAACTGAAATATTTATGTAGATGTCCTCTCAACTTCTGAGAAATGTTGCGCTGATATGATCGGCTTGGGTAGGCGATAGAATGCATAAGTTGTAAGTGTAGTTGAAAACTTATTTTTTTGTCATATAATCATAAATGCAGACTCACAGTAAGTCCAGACTCCTGAGAATCAACACGTATGTTTTCAAGGTATACTTATAATATGTTGTAGTTATATCATATAAACACCCCTGTGCATCTGCTTGTTGCTAATCAGTCGCTGCATTTATGAGCAAAGTGATTATACCGAACAGTGAACAGTGCATAATAGAGCACACGGTAATTAAACGAACGTAAAGTGTAAAAAAAGCACTCTACAAAAGTAAGAAAATTAAATGGGAAATAATCATGTTTTATAGCCTTTCTATTATTTTCTATAAAATCCAAAGTGTTAAAAAAGCTATAATATATGTACTAATGCAATGTGATTGTGGAAGGTTAAGTTCGCATAAACATTTATCCAAACCTGATGCTTTCTTGATTGCTCTCTTTTTATGATACGTGAAAGGAAAATTGTCAGTCTATCCTTGTACTTTGAACTGCAGCCATATATACTCACTTGTATGTATTATATGCTATATGTACATACACACTCACACGTATAATTTTTTAACAAACAAAGCGATTATAAACTTTAGAACAAGCATTGAAATGAGGTCTCACTTTGATGAATTTTAATGTGCTCAAATCTCATAGTGAAACTCACGATCAGCAATAAACTAAATCACTTGGTAATCCAGATTCATCCAGCAAGTTTAATCACAAAATCATGTAAAGGGGTACTAGAACAATGCTTTGTTTAATGCTCCAAGTCCGTAATCGCTTTTAAGCCATCCTTTATAACTCGATGAGAGTGCGAGTCTGCGAGTGCAGCCATCATTATATTGAGGTAATGACTTCAGAAACTTACCATTCAAACCATACAACAAACATATATACAACTCAGTCAAACGAATGTAATAGGATTGATGCAAATTGCTAAAATTATAAAAATTTATAAAATTAATTTTGTAAACAAATTATCAAATTATGCGCAAACCATACGCATACTTACACTATAAAGAACAAAACTTTAGATTTATGTCACCTGTTTATATTAGGTTATATTAGGCACTGGTATACCAAAAGCTCCCCCGATATTGCATAATATATTTGTAAAACACGAGCACTTAGAAATTTTCTTTGAATCCTTGGCAAAGAGCAAATTTGCGTTTCTTGGAATTTGCCAAGTTCGTACTAAAAATTTACATTGTATGAAGATGGCAAAGATTTTTTTTACAAATTTGCATCATGGCAAACACCAAAAAGCACATAGTTTTGGCAAAAGCTAGAAGTCTCGTTGTTGAACTTTGCCTTCAGGTTCATTCGAATTTTGGAGACTTATATACGTCCTCCCTTTGCTGTTTGTTTACATCTGAAGCTTTTAGGTTTCCTATTCACGCAGTTTGAAGTTTATGGTAAAGAGCTTATATTACTTACACGTCTAGTCTACTTATATAGCAAGAACATAATGATAGCAAATAGTTTTGTAATCATAATCAGAAATACAAATATAAGTATTTCGACAGGGATATGGCATGACAAATCCACATGAGATATTTATGAAGGCCGGAAGCAGAACTTTTCATAAAAGCAGAAAGGTATCCCAGTATTATTTTACGACAAACAAAAACTTCAACAAGATTTTTATAATTTGCTCCCAATGGGAAAAAGGAACCTAAGAAACTTAGTGAGAAACTTGAATCTGAGTGTTTTTGTTTTTAGCATCATTCAACATTACACAAAACATACTCACAAAAAGCAGTTTCATTTGGGGTACTCTAATGCATACAATACGTTAAAGTAAAGCCGTCGCAAGAAAATTCAGTGTGCTATACATCAGTCATATCACAACATGGTGTAAACCGAAATCATTTCACACTTTCTTGAGTCGTATGAACTTTACTTCAATCGACAAGCATTTATTGCAGTTTTTCAGAATAAACACGTGAGGCTGATTTTTGAGAATACCTTTGTCATTTCTGATGACATGCTCATTTGACCTTACATTATCAACTATGGAACAAGCCTTTTCTCCCGTCGTGTCACTGTTTTTTTTCACTTCATTTTTTAAAATTTGGTTTGATGGTTGTTAAAGATTATAGAATATATTATGTACAATGAACTATACGTATTATGAGAATTCCTTTTGTCTGTGCTCATTCACTCAGCGTCACTGTGACTTCCATGTTCGAACTTTGATCTAGCAAGATGGAGCTGAGAAAACGTAACATTTCTTTAGCGTAACAAAAGTAGGAGAAATATGTATAAATTCCTAAGTAAAACTATTTCTACAGTCCATGTATATATGTGGCTGTCTTATATTCACGAGCTGTATCGGACTTTTTCCGCTTCACTGAAGAATCAATGAACTACTTGACGCCAACGCTGATACTGATCCGGAACTCAAAGGCGGGGTCGAATAAACTGTGGGAAACACAATTGGAATAACTTTTGAATACAATTCTTCGAAAAAGTCAAGAAAACTATGTATTTCTACACAATTCACTTTTGGTAATCGCAAATAGGGACTGAACAAAGTTTTCTTTTGCCAGCAGTGGTTAGAAAGCAACTCAATTTGGAGAAAAATATATGTATATATATGAAATACAAAGCTTATTTGAATACATCTTGCCTGAAACTAAAACTGTGTGGTGTGACCAAAATTTTGCGTTGATTTTGGTATTTCGTTTATCATAAACTGTTGTATTAGAAAGAGGAGAAATGTCGGTTAACGTTGGGTTTATCGACAAAATTTCATTTGTGTTACTTTCAGCATTTGATCATAATATTATTTGAGCATTTCCACCGCTTGTTGTTTGTCTGTCCGTCATCTAAATGTATTCTTCACGCTGGAGTTTTTTCCTTCGTTATACTTTTCCTGACTGTATATATATAACTTCCTACAATGATTGCATAGGTTATGGTTATGTGTTAAGCCGAACAGATTCGGCATCTCAATGTGCCCCAAGATCCATAATATACTGAATTTTAAACAAATGGACACAATTGCAGTTCTGCTATATGTATCTTTCAATTTCTTTCAGGATATTTCGGACTTCATTGATTTTTCAAGAGTAACTTCAGCTAGAGGTTTAACAACATATATAAATATTCAGCATTCAGTCCCCAAAGTATCTACTATCTCGAGATTCTCGAGCTGTGCTGGGTTCTATTTTTATAAATAAACGAAGCTCTTCTAACAGCAAAGTTTTCTTCGATCAGACTTAAATACACAATTGATCATACTCGACGTTTGACTCTGATGTCCGGTCTGACTGAGTGGTCCCTATGAATTCCAGATTCGTCTTCATTCATTTCCACTTCCTGACCTGAAACGTTGTACGATGTATGCCCCCAACACAGCATACATTCTCCATCTACGGTGCCCAAATACGAAAACGGCATCCCATAGTTTTCATCTTGTCAAAGGCATACCTTGAACAGACGAAACTTTTGCTCAACTCGGCAGAAAAAACAAAGTTTATAAAATAGGCTTTTATTAAATTCTCCTGGGAATGTCTCCGTGTAGGGTCTTGTGTTGGTTTGGTGCTGACATGAAAGCAAAGTGGACCTTGGATTGAACCAGCAAATACAAAAAAGTCGAAAGTTGTGAGAATGTTTTATATGCATTACCAAACCAACCCAGCTACAAAGATTTACCTACAAAAGACTCCCTCCATGTCCACTTCCATAAATGTTTTCATATCAAAATCTAAATGTGAATGGTCATTACTTGCTCGTATTCTCGTATCCTGGCTCCCTATCTTTTATATTACGAATTCCACCACCGCCTAGAAATGAAACTTCGTGAGTCTGACAAAAGATATATGCAGGAGAAATTCTTACAAAGAGAAAAGAAAAAAAAAGAAAAAAATGTTTGGATGCTTCAATAACTAACTTCCTCCGTTTCTCCTCTTTCCTCTGCCCATCCGTCTAATATTGACCCACCTCTGGCACCTGGACAAAGACAAAACGGCAAAGGACAAGCGCATTCTTGGGAGTTTTCTGACGCAATTTCTTTGCATGTTGAGGGCGAAGCATGTCATTTTGTTATCACTACTGCAGGTTTTGTATGTCATGGTAGAATCCAATTTTCTTTGAGGTTGGTCTAGTCAAAGATGCTTCTTCACATATATCACCATTCACCCACACACCAATTCTAGCTCCACGAGCGCACATGCATCTCCACATTTAGCATGTTTTTAACCCATATGAGACGATAATGTATAAGTAGTGGTACAGCGGTTTGTTCTTGTTGCCTGATAACTTGACTGGAATACATTTGTGTGGCTAAGCGTGGTTTCATGCCTCAGTAGAGAAACCATTAAGTTTGGACATCTGTAAGAAGCTCCCTTTTGTTAGTTGAGATCGCTATTTAGCACTTTCTCTTCAAGTGTTAAGATTCCCTAGAGCATCAGGGAAACAATTCGACACAGCGTAGCAACATTAGACCCCTGAAAAGAAACTGATAGTGATAACTTGGTATAAGACAAGAAAGTTGGTAGAGGAACTGAGTGGATTGGGCTTTCTGAATAGCCCCGACACACAAGCGTATTGTTTGTTCACTAGTCACTATCACTAGTAGCTTTCTCATTCTCACAAGGGTCTTTTCTTTTACTGCCCTTTTATGGTCTAGGAAATGAGTAAGCATCTTGTAAAGCATCATACAAACTTTTTCACTTGAAGAAAGGACTTTTGTGAAAATCTCCAATCTCAGTTTCTGGCTCCTTCTCCTATTGTTGAAGAGAACAGAAGATGAACATGTTTTTGAAGTGTACTTGATCATTGAGTCTGATATCATTTTTGTGGATTATTACTTCTACTACTCCAACGCCCATGCGACTAATTTACCTTTTGAATCATCATTACATTATGTGTTTGTTACACAACTTTCTTCAACCTTGTCAATAATATATGATACTTTTTCTCTCAATGTTTAGGCGTTCCGATTCCGATGCATTTTCACGTTTGCGTGATGGCGCTACTGTCATGAAGGAATTTTTGTTAGCAATTAGTAGTTTCTGATTTAGGAGACAAAATTTGATTATTATGATGCATGAAGAGTAGAGTCCTTTTGTCCCTTCCTAAGATATTATTTTGGTGGCAAAAAATTCTGTTTTTGAGGTGTAATTCATCCCGTAAAAAGTCAAAAGTTGAAAACGTAGGCGTCCATAAAACCCATAAAGTTGATAACTGGTACAATAAATCTTTTATCTTGGGATTTATCTTACGTAACTATGAAATAGAGCCGCAATTTAAAAAGGAAACCATGATATATTTGGCAACCATTATTGCAAGGAGATCTGGAAGAGCAGGGGAAACCCAGGGCTCGGCTGCTGTCTGCTGCACTATGCACATAATATGACATACCAACATGTAATGAAAAATATACACTTAAAAAAAAGATGTCAAGTCAAATATCTTTTTGGAGAAGATACATACAAGCGTTTTATCTTCCTCCTTGTGTTCCCCCAACAGTTGAAGTTTCTTTCTAAAGTTCGTACAATTTCATTCAAGTCGAGTCAACACAATTTAAAATGGAATCTCACTAAACCAGCTAGCAACCAACCATAACCAAGTTCAAGATTAAAATATGGATGACCTTCACACTGTATTCAACTCTGTTCAGCCTTGTTCCTCGTTTTGCATGAATCTACAAAATCTTTGCAAAAAGCGCTGGGTTATTTATGAGGAGCATACATTATAAGGAGATACCCATCAGCAACAGCGATTCATTTTTGTGTTGAGTTACATTTTTGTTCTCGTTAATCACGCTTTGTATAAATTTCTTTTATAATAGATTAGCTCTAGCGATACTTGTTTTGTTATGGTAGATCTGGAAAGCCTAGAGTGATAGATTTCCTAGAGGATAGATTCACGATCCAAGATTTGCAGAGTACTCGCTGTAACTTTCTGTTATGTAAAAAATATCGATGTGAACTTTCGTCCATTATTATAACCCATAAAGTTAATGTACTATAGTCCTTAGGCGCATAAATGTCTATACTGTAATCATGATGAATACCCTCGGAAATGGAGAGGAAGATTAGATTACATCGCTGCACAAAAATGTCGTGAAGATTTGATTTCAGGGCCAAACTGTGAGTACATAAGTAATAGCCCATATCTGCATACCACAATTTGGTGTTATTATTTCAAGCTCGGTCGATCTACACCGGATGAAATTATGTGTGTTCACTTTTTATCGTAAAAATCCTATCAAGGAAATTTCTGATCTCATTGTTTAGAACAGAAGCATTGATTTTATATTTTACGTTCAAGTATTTTTAGACTTTTTACCTTTTGTCAGAACACCTTTATTATAATTGTATTTGTCAGTTTTTAACCTCAATATTGTTCATTGATCTTAGTTTCATGCCTTCTGAATATATAATAAGTATCTGAAACCAATATGCATATTGGTGCACCTATTGTTTGATGTAAAAATACTCTATGAAGCCAAGAATTGAAAATCTTCATTTTTTGGTCATTGACCCATTGATGTATGGTAGTTATAATGCGCAAGTCAAATCTCACGGAAAACTAGAACTTTGTTAATTATGCCTATATCACTTTGTTCCTCTTTGAGGATGATTTTGCCTTACCTTATGTATTATAATATTTGGATCTTCAGGATCCCTAATTTCTCGATGTTCTCATTTGAATATTCTTCAATTATGTAAATCAGACCTTACCTTTTCATTTCTTATGAATGTTTGTCTAGCACTTACCTTTTTCTTTGTTCATTTCACACAATGTTATTACCTTTTCCTCGCG
>JAANSM010005384.1:0-10183 GCA_036850725.1 Orchesella villosa | reverse complement strand
GCAGCTAGCAGCTCTCTGCTTACTTTCCTCTCATGTGACATGCAACATACGCGTATTGTTGTGCATTTCATTCATCCATTTCATACATTCCTGCACTTACAAGGCATTCTCAAGAGAACTCAAAACACAACCACCTGTTTTTGCAAAGCTGAAAGCACACATACAACATATCGCCTTGCGTGCAATTTAATGTTGTGTTTTGTGTGCAAATGTGTGAATTGTGTATTGCTTGCTTGCGGTATCACGTTTCATTTAATTTTCACTAATTTAACTACAATACAAAATGCCTTTGTTAAATAGTGTTTGTCTCTTTTGTTACCGTGATAGAAGCTCACTTCCGTTTGATGTCAATGGAAGTAGTGAGGCAGGATTAAAGGGGAAAGGAAATTTAGATAAATTTGTGGAATTAGCCCAACGTTGGTTAGAAGCTAATTTACCTTTCCATCCCAATGGTAATGCTGCGAAAGAACAAGAAAAGCAAGAATCAAAAGCAGAACAAGGCTTTGCTGCTTGTGAAGACTGTCTATTTGCGGTGAACTCGTTCTGCAAATTATATCATGAGTGGAAATGTTTGGAACTGGAGGTGGAGTGGAGCCTCAGCAAATTGTGTAATGTGATTAAACAAGCAGATCGGGTGCGCTCGAGAAAGCAACGGCTAGAGACTAATTTTAAGTGTAGTGAGGAAGGAAGGAAGTTTATCCAGAATGCCACGAAATTTAGGACGGAGTTCAAACGAAAATGTAAGGTTTTCCATTACCTGTACACTGGTACACAAATTTTTTGGAACTTGCTTGGTATAAGTATAATATCTTATTAATTATGAATTCGCAGGTGCTCAACGTCATTCGAAATCCTCACCGAGAGTTGTGTTAACAAGAATTAATGGCAGCAGAGACACCAAAACTGTAACAAAGCAGGAAGCTCCTCAGAACAATGTTGAACACCAAATAGTTGTTGAAACGAATACTCAGAAACTATGTTTGGCTTGGATTTCGACGTTTGTAACTGTACTGCTGCTAGGAAATTGGAATCAGGAGTCAACCGGAGGAATACAGAACAATTGTGATCTCCAAATATTCGATTCTGATGATGCTGACGTTGTTGCTCCTCAACTGAAAGACAAGAGGAGTGATTTTCCTTCCCCTTGTGAGATTTCCTCACTTTCCGAGTTGGAGAATGAGGCTGACTGTTCATCAAACCAGATTGTATCGCTGGTCACGTTACAGAAGGAGACGAAGCTAGAAATGGGGTCAGACTGGAGGTATTGTTAAAGTTAAATCCAGAAGTTAATTTATGAAATATCTCAATTTTCAAAGGTCACACTTAACCCATTTGGTAACGATTTTTTTAACAATCTACTTTTAGGAGATTTGAGACAGATACGCCAGCATTTACAGTTACACGCAGTCTAATTTTAAAACCCAAAAAACGAAAGTATGTGGAGTCAACTTTACGTAATCCAAAGAAAACACTGCGACTGCGGCGACGAGAACTTAACGAACATGTTGCTTTATTCAAATGTTTCCGTTGCAACCGAAATTTCACTAGTCTCAACCATCTCCAGCGTCATCGTAGATCTTTCACCCATGTTTCTGCCATGCAAAAAGTGGTAACAAAAAGCGGGGGCGGGTTGAGAAAGAATAAAAGCAACTTAAGAGAATTCCAAATAACTGCAACTTCATCGTCCGCTCATGACACGAACGTGGGAATATTGCGACCTTTACGAACGACCTATAAACAAAATGCGAATAAGCATGACGAAGACTCTGAAACCGACAATCGCGGAAGCTCTATTAATGAGGACGAGGCAGGCTCATCCGAATTCGAAGACGGCTCTTCAACTGAGTCTGACTCTGGCTCAAGATCCAGTGATGAGCTTTCTTCTGACTGCTCGGACTCATCAATGCCCATAACGAAACACAACAAAAGACGTCCAAAATTGAAGAAACTGGAGCACTCGTTTGTCTGCAGCGTGGGTCCATGCCAAGAAAGTTTTAAGTTTGAAGAAGAACTTGAGCTCCACAACAAATACCACGGGTGCTTTCTCTGCTCATTTTGTAACGAAACATTACACTACGCTCCAGACTTGGCTCGTCATGAGCTATTCCATTCTGAGAGAGAAATAGCTGGAAGAAATAAAAAGCGGAGCGACAAAAATGAAAAATACCATTGTGCCCGTTGCATTTACGCGGCATATGGATGGCACAATTATGTTAATCATCATTTAACATATCACTTGAACTTGCCATCTCAAAAAAGTATGTGTCAGATCTGCAAAGAATGGCTGTGTAGAAGTGCAGTCAAGCATCACCTACTTGCCTATCACAAAGACTCTGAATCCCGTAACAAGTGTAACGAGTGTCCCGCTCATTTTAGTAAGGCACATCAGCTAGACAGTCATAGAAGGAAAAAGCACCTTCCAATAAAAAATGAATTGCTCTACTTTTGTGACGTAGAATCATGTAAAAAAGTATTTGCGAAAGAGCGGGATCTGAATAGCCACAAGTGACAAGCGGCTTCACGGAAGCTTTCCTTGTAAGTTTTGTAGTGTAGTGGAAACATACGCTCTAGATTTAGCACTTCATGAAATAGTACACAACAAATCGAAATCAGGAAAGGGAAAACATGAGAGGAAGCACAATTGCGCCAGATGTAAATTCTCAACAAATCACATGTCTTTATTCGTCAATCATTACTTACGAGCTCACTTAATATTTCAGGAAAGCTGTAGTATTTGTCAAAAAACTTTGGTTGCTGAAAAAAGAGACTTGCATTTTCAAAGTCATCATGACACTAAAAATGTTGACCCTAAAGAAGTCAAAAAGTGTACGAAGTGTCCAGCATACTTCTTGAAAGAAATCCAGCTGCGTTATCATGTGAAAAAGTTACATCCCTCACCACCGAAGCCATTCGCATGCAAAATGGATTCATGTTCAGAAACCTTTGATTTCGATGAAGAATTGGAGGCTCACAAAAAGCACCATGGAACCTTTCCTTGTAAATATTGCAGCGTAGTCAAGACCTACGCTCCCAAATTGGCTGTTCATGAATCATCTCATTCCAAGAGGAAAGGGAAAAGTTGATTCAAGTGGCATTGTTCTCGATGTGAATTTGGATGTAGAGAAAGAAATCAGCACGTCAGTCATTTTTTGACTAGACATTTGCAACTTTCACAACTTATCGTTTGCCATATTTGCAGAAAATCTGTAAGGAAACCATCTTTGCACTTGCACAATCGCTTTTATCATAGGACAGATGGCTTAGATCCATCATTAATACAAAAATGTGAACAGTGTCCAGCGTATTTCCTGAAAAAAATTCAGTTGACCGCGCACATCACTCAGATTCATGATAAAAAAAGATCTGCAACTATTCCAAAAGCCATCGGTTTTCGGAGTAGTGCTAAACTACAATGTGATGCGTTAGTAAAATGTCATAGGGTTTTCGAAACGATGGAGCAACTAGAAAATCACAGAAAGTTACATGGCACATTTCCCTGCTCCACTTGTAAAGATGTCTTCAGATACGCCCCAAAACTAGCTTTACACGAGGCATTACACACGTCACGTTCTACAGGACAATTAGAAAACCGTTTGCAGAGGTGGAAATCTCTTATTTGTCCAAAATGCAAGGTTATCGCAGGCGGCAAGTTTCGTTACATTAATCATTATTTGGTTACTCACATGAAATTGCCACCGGAAGGGTTAACCTGTCCCAATTGCAGTGCGGGTTTTATGAAAAAGGCTCAGCTAGATGCGCATAAATTTCGTTTTCACACAACTGAAGGAGAAAATGGAGCCATTGTGAAATGCAACCAATGCTCAGCAATGTTTGGGAAGAATTTTTACCTCATTCTACACAAGCAAAAGTTTCATGGGGAAGATAACCGGACATGTGTAGACTGTGGCAGAAAAATGGCTTCTATAGAGACGTTGAGATTACTTAGGATCAAGGTGCATAAGAAGAATGAGGGAGAGTATTCGTTTCGTTGTGATGTTCCTGGTTGCGAAAGAAGATTTGAGAACGAGACCAGATTGGAATGGCATCAGCATCACACTCACAATTGTAAAGGTGTCCTAGATAATTCCTTGGTTTGTCACGAATGTGGGAAGAAATGCACAACTAAAACGGCATTCACACGCCATTTGAGAGCTCATGCTCGTTCTAACTCGAAGATTGAAGAGAAGTTTGTTTGTGAAAAGTGTGGAAAGTTTTTCATAAATAGAGCAATGCTTCAAGTTCATCAGTTGTTCCATGGTGGACCGGAGAGTTGGAAATTCGCTTGTTTATTTTGTGAGAAAAAATCTGCCACCAAAGAGATATTCATGGATCACCTAATAACACACACCAATGAGAAGCCGTATAGTTGTGAGTATTGCGGGGAAGAGTATGCTCACATGCATAATTTGCGTAACCATAAGAATAGAAAGCACGACGCAAATGATCGCCCGAAAGTGTATAAATTAGAAAATGCTCGTGTATCTAGGAAGGGAAAAAAGCTTCCACCACGCTTTAAAAAGTGAAGAGACAAAGAAAAGTGTTTTTGCAACTTGTGCCTTAAATATTAACATAAATTATTTGTTGTAACGAGTCTAACTTTAAGCGAAACAAGTTAAAGTTGGAACGTGTTCTATTAAAGATGAATTATAAAATTTATTAAAAATGGTAAAATTCTGCAAAATTTTGAAAATGAAAGTTGACAGAAATTCAGAAAAGTGGTGAGTGGTTGTGTGTCCTAAAAGGGAGAAAAACTTTCACTACGAGGGAGAAAGTAGAAGAACCATGTTACGCATATTGATTTAACAGTTAAATAGAATAAGTAAGGATATATACATTTTAATGCGTGTTGCAAAGTATAGGGCAAGATATAATTGAGTTATTGAGAATAAAAGTACTTCTTTAAACAAAACAAAAATATCCACTAAGTTCTGATTTTTTTAAAATTCATAATGTAGGCTTAGTTTTTAACGGCAAGGCGTTTTTATTAATTGCTAAAAATGGACACCACATCCATTTTTATTTCTGTTTTAGACTTTTCTTCATGATATTCACCACATGATTTAGCATATTTTCCGTCCCATGTCCCACTTATAAAGTCTTTAGCCCAATAATTTGGCACTTATGACAAACATGCTTAACTTTTCTGTCTATTCACTATTCAATTTACCATCGTATAATCATACATACGATCGCATGCGATAAATCCGTGTTGAGAAAATATACTTTCACAGTTTGTGGTGATCGCTTAGCAAATAGAGATACAATATGGTCCATGCTTTTTTAAATGAAGAGAAGAGTTTGAAAAAGTATGAGCATTGCTCACAAAAAGATAGAGGCCAATGCATATTACGAAAAAGCTTGTCAGAAGCTGAATGTTGCTTTGCATATTATGCCTTTTATGAGTCACTGAAATAAGGTCCCCACTAAAAGGTACCTATACACCAAGATCCCCGTAAAAGCGTCCCTGGGCAATAAGTTCGACAGTGTTTTTTAGTCGATAGGAAATAATGTCGACAATGTTTTTTGGTCGACGTTGTGAAAACGTGGACAAAATTTTTGGTCGATAGGAAGAAATGTCGACAGTTATTTTTAGTCAACACCTATTTTTGTGAGCAAACAAAACTGATTCTCCAATTTGTATCAAAATTTTAATTTCAAGCATTTCAACTAATGTTTGATTTCTGTTGGAACAATTCCATACAAACTTCATGTTATTTAGTCATTATACATAATACATACATACATTTATCTCATTAATTTCGTTTGACTGTCACACATGTAGTCTCTAAATTCATAATTGGAATATTTACCTTCGACATTTTCCAGAATTCCTTTTTGTAAAACTTATTTTTATAAAAATCTCGAATTAAAGCATCATAATGCTTTGTCAATCACATCCATTTTCTAGCAACATAAAGTACCTTAATATACGAGCTTGGAGTGTATGGTACCGTGTAAGACTATAGAAAAACTCAAATCTTCCCGTTTGTTAGCTGTATGCAAGGCAAAATACTTTTGCATACCAAAAGTAATATGCGCGATGAAGATTTACTTGCTCACAAAAGTAGGTGTCGACATTTTTTCCCATCGATCAAATAATACTATCGACCTTTTTTTATCTGTCGACCCAAAAAAAAGCAGTCGACGTTTTCAAACTGTTTATCAAAAATTCCTGTCGACCTTATTTCCTAGGGACCATTTTTGCGGGGACGTAAGTGTATAGGTACCTTTTAGTGGGGATCTTATTTCCTGATACGATAATTATAACAGCTTGCTTGTAAGCAATTTATTAAACAGTCGTTTTTATTTCGTTAACTTTTTTTTACAATTTCACATAACACACAATATTCATTTTTTTCTCCGTATTTGCAAAAAAGGATAAATACATTACAAAAACATCAACTAACATAAAAGAGGTCACAGGTCACTATTCAAACAGTTTACCTACTATTGTTATTACTTGGATGCTGTCAAATATTATTACAACCCACGTAATTAACAGCGCTCTCTGACAGTCTGACACCAGCTTGAACTTCGTCACTTATGTAAACGTATACGTGGAAGAAGCTTCTGCCCTTTCTTGGACACATAACCATTCACCATATTCCTCTTCTTCGGGTAATCATTTACATTATGTTTGCTATTTCTATGATTTCGTAAATTATGTCCGTGTGCATATTCTTCTCCACAGAACTCACAAATATAAGGGTTTTCATTGGTATGTATTGCGATGTGATTCATGAGCGACGTCTTGGTAGGCGACTTTTTCCCACAAACTAAACAGGAAAATTTCCAACTCTCCGGGTCCTTATGGGACCACTGGTGCTCGTCCAAACGCGGTTGTGATTTAAATACTTTGCCACACTTTTCACACACATAAAGCTTCAGGAACTTCTTCTTAGGCGTAATCGTCAAGTGATGTTGCATGTGACGTGTGAGAGTAGATTTAGCTGAGTATATCTTCCCACATTCTTGACAAATCCAGGAATTGTCCTTGTCTTTGTCCTTGCTCTCATGTACATTGAGCTTGTGCCAGCCCAAGTCTAACTCCCTCTCGAATCTCCTCTCACAATCGGGTACGTCACAAGGAATTGGAAAATCGGCTTCACGCATCTTATGTACCAAAATCCTATGTTTTCTTAATGAGCGAGCGTTACAGAGTTTTCTACCGCAATCTACACACGTAAACTTAATTTCACGTTCACCGTGCAACTTTTGTTTATGTAGACTTAGATAAAATTTAGTCCCAGACGTTGCTGAACATTGGTCGCATTTTGCGATGGTACTGTTTTCTCCGTCAGTCTTGTGATAAAGAGACTGATGCCAAGCTAGTTTGACATGGGACTGGAACGAGTCGCCACAATTGAGACAAGTTATTCCTTCCGGTGGTAAGTTCATGTGTGTCACCAAGTAATGATTGATGTAACGAGGCTCGCCAACTATGTCAATCTTGCATGCGGGACAACTGAAGGTTTTTACACCTCGAAAATTAGTTTTAAATCCTCCTGGTAAGAATGGGGTATGGGTGGCTTCATGTAAAGCTAGTTTTGGGGCGTATCCGAAGACATCATTACAAGTTGAGCAGGGAAAAGTACCATGTAACTTTCTATGATTTTCTAGCTGCTCCATCGTTTTAAAGAGTTTTTGGCATTTCACTGGCGCATCACATTGTAGTTTAGTACTACTTCGAAAATTGACGGGAATTGGAATAGTTGCAGATATTTTTTTATCATGAATCTGCTTTATGTGCGCGGTCAACTGATGTTTTTTTAGGAAATAGGCTGGACACTGTTCACAATTTTGTATTAATGAAGGATCTAAGCCCTCCGTCCTATGACATAAGCGAATGTGCTCGGGCAAAGATGCTTTCCCGACAGACTTTCTGCAAATACGGCAAACGATGAGTTCAAACGGTAATTTCAAATGTCTCGTCAAAAAATGACGAACGTGCTGATCTTTTTGTCTACACCTAACTTCACATCGAGAACAATGCCACTTGATGGAACTTTTTCCTTTCCTCTGCAAATGAGATGATTCATGAACAGCCAAGTTGGGAGCGTAGGTAATAATCACGCTGCAATATTTGCAAGGAAAATTTCCATGCTGCTTTTTGTGAGCCTCCAATTCTTCCTCAAAATCAAATGTTTCTGAACATGAATCCATTTTACATGGGAATAGTTTCGGCGGTGGTGGATGTAACTTTTTCACATGATAACGCAGCTGGATTTCTTTCAAGAAGTAAGCTGGACACTTGCTACACTTTTTGATTTCTTTAGGGTCAACATTGCTTGTGTCATGATGACTTTGAAAATGCAAGTCTTGTTTTTCAGCAAGCAAAGTTCTTTGACAAATACTACAGTTTTCTTGAAATATTAAGTGAGCTCGTAAGTAATGATTGATGAATGAAGACACGTCATTGGTTGAGAATTTACATCTAGCGCAATCGTACTTCCTCTCATATTTTCCGTTTCCTGATTTCAATTTGCTGTGCAGTATTTCATGAAGGGCTAAATCTACAGCGTTTGTTTCAACTACGCTACAAAACTTACAAGGAAAGCTTCCGTGAAGTCGCTTGTGGCTTTTCAGATCCTGCTCTTTCGCAAATACTTTTTTACATGATTCTACGTCACAAAAGTAGAGCAATTCATTTTTTATTGGAAGGTGCTTTTTCCTTTTATGATTGTTTAGCTGATGTGGCTTATCAAAATAAGCGGAACACTCGTTACACTTGTTACGGGATTCAGAGTCTTTGTGATAGACAAGCAGGTGACGCTTGAGTCCACTTTTACACAGCCATTCTTTGCAGATCTTGCACATACTTTTTTGAGATGGCAAGTTCAAGTGATATGTTAAATGATGATTAACATAATTGTGCCATGCACATGCCGCATAGTTGCAACGAGCACAATGGTATTTCTCATTTTTGTCGCGCCGCTTTTTATTTCTTCCAGCTATTTCCCTCTCAGAATGGGATAGTTCGTGACGAGACAAGTCTGGAGCGTAGTTTGATGTTTCGTTACAAAAGGAGCAGAGAAAGGACCCGTGATATTTATTGTGGAGCTCAAGCTCTTCTTCAAACTTAAAACTTTCTTGGCATGGGCTCACGCTGCAGACAAACGAGTGCACCAGTTTCTTCAATTTCGGACGTCTTTTGTGGTGTTTCGTTATGGGCATTGATAAGTTCGAGCAGTCAGAAGAAAGCTCCTCACTGGAACTTGAGCTAGAGTCAGACTCAGTTGAGGAGCCGTCATCGCATTCGGATGAGCCTGCCTCATCCTCATTAAAAGATCTACCGCGATTGTCTGTGTCAGTGTCTTCGTCATTCTGGTTCAGATTTTGTTTGTAGGTCATTCGTAAAGGTCGCAATATTCACAAGTTCATGTCATTAATGGACGTTGAAGTTGTAGTTATTTGGAATTCTCGTAAGTTGCTTTTACTCTTTCTCAACGCGCCCCCGCGTTGTGTGATCACGTTTTGCATGACAGATATATGGGTGAAAGATCTACGATGACGGTGGAGATGGTTGAGACTAGTGAAATTTCGGTTGCAACGGAAACATTTGAATAAAGCACCATTTTTGTGTAGTTCTCGTCGCCGCAGTTTCCTCTTTGGCTTGCCGGAAGTCGACTGCACATACTTTCTTTTTTTAGGTTTTGTATTTACTAGCGTTGGTGAAAATGATGGCGTATCTGTCTCAAACCTCCTAAAAATAGATTGTTAAAAAAATCGTTGCCAAATGGGAAAATTGAGATTTTTCATAAATTAACTTCTGGATGCAACAATACCTCCAGTCTGACCCAATGTCTAGTTTCGTCTCATTCCCTAACGTGACAAGTGATACAATCTGGTTTGATGAACAGTCAGCTTCATCCTCCAACTCGGAAAGTGAGGAAATCTCACAAGGGGAGGAAGGAAACTCACTCCTCTCGTCTTTCAGTTGAGGAGCAACAACTTCAGCATCATCAGAATCGAATATTTAGAGATCACAATTGTCCTGTATTTTTTCGGTTGACTCCTGATCCCAATTTCCTAGCAGCAGTACAGCTACAAACGTCGAAATCCAACCCAAAAATAGTTTCTCAGTATTCGTTTCAACAAGTATTTCGTGTTCAACATTGTTATTCGGAGCTTCCTGCTTGGTTACAGTTTTGGGGGGCCTGCTTCCATTAATTCTTGTTAACAC
>JAANSM010005383.1:0-10183 GCA_036850725.1 Orchesella villosa | reverse complement strand
AGAAAGTAGCATACTAACATTCTTGTGGAATGTTGAAAATCAAATGGATCACTTTGCAGAGACAGAAAATAAAAAAATTGGCATGTTACAGGTGGTTGGCATCATGCGAATGAATGTGGAGAAAGTATTAGAAAGGGACCAGAAGCTGTCAGAACTAGATGATAGAGCAGGTAAAGCAATCCAAGTTGCCGACCACGCACACATAATCATATGCAAAGTGCAAATGTTGGAAGGAATCACGAGAAAATACAATTTAGATATTATAAGATTACAACATACCTACCTCCAATATATTCATGCTTGTCACATAAATATTATTGGTTACATAACTTGGTGCAAGTATGACATTTCTTCAAGATGTCAACTTTTGAGAGCCCTCGGGTGCGTTTCATGTATGCATGCATCCACCTTCAGTTAAAGTTTTTAGCCAGGGGAGTCATTAAAATGCTGTCTTTTGTGTGTGTGTACCTTTTTGTCAATTTGTTGAATCGTCTCTAATGTTGGGTGCATATCGGCAATCCTGTGTTAACTATAAACTAACATAACATGAACGTGGAGAAATGGCAGAGACCACTTTTATACAATTGCATGGGAATGATCAGTACTCATATTTAAACAGGATGGAAATGTGTAATGATCTTGCTTTCATGCAAGTGTACTTATCGTTAGTAAATAGTTACTGAAGAGAAATTCTAATTGCTTACCAAAATAAAACGACCTTAAGACGACAAAATATGAAGCACGTATTGTTAGACGTACGACTGAAATTCTTGTATTTCATGTGTGTTAGGTGGTGGACATAATGCGGACGAATGTAGAGAAGGTGCTGGAGAGAGATCAGAAGCTCTCCGAACTGGATGACAGAGCCGGTTATTCTACTTTCTTTTACACAATTCCAGCACTTTTTATTCGATAATCTACAATTTATGCTAATTAATATGTGCATGAACTAAAACTGTGTTTGTTCGTTGATGTAACTAACTTAATAGTAACAATAACACTCATATAAAGCTTTGTATTTTTTTGTATTTTTGTGTCTTGTACCGTACTGATTTAAATGTTAAATGTGTCGTTTTTAGATCTTGATTTATTTCATTATTTCTGCTAGAATCAGTGCAGTGTCACAAACCTTACTTAAACCTACCTTAACCTACATAAAACCTTTCATCTCCACTACTCCAATAACATGAAGCTATGTATATCTGTTTTATGTTCAATGTAAGATGTAACGTAAAGATAAGATGTATATGATTCAGCTAAAAACTTTTTCATATGCGCAATATGCTTTGATTTCTTTCAAATTGTAAATTTTTCAGTTTTTCTCGTGTATTCCGTTTCCTTAATTTGTACATTTGGCTTGATTGTTTAATAATTTAACGTTTTGATTATTCTTATTTGCTGAAAATATTGTAACCCTGTTGTATAATTCCGAACAGATGCATTACAACAAGGAGCCTCCCAGTTTGAACAACAAGCAGGAAAGCTAAAGCGAAAATTCTGGCTGAAGAATTTGAAGGTGAATTGAACAAAATACAGGTACCTTTTTTGCAATGTAACTTTGTAGTAAAACATTTCTTTTCCATTGCAGATGATGATCATAATGGGTATAATTGGTCTCATACTCATCATAATCATTGGGGGTAAGTTTGGCATGTTCTAGAAGTGAGTGCTGACAAAAAATGAATCAGAACTAATCTAATGCGAAACAGAATGCAACCCTGACTCCTGCTTTTACTACTTCACACGAGACATGAACCGAAAAAGAGTTGTATCTAGAAGCAGATTTTTTAGAGTTTACTAAGACAAAGAGGAAGAGGAGACGTCTTTTCTAGAAATTATACGATGACCTCCAACACACGACATAAATGATTACTAAATAGAAAACAGCAAAAAAGCCTAATGTATTTCTATTTGCGCTATGATAAGCTGCCGCTACGCTGCGTGTTCCTCTCTTCCTTCTATAATTATTGTATCAAAACTGCTACGTGTGCAACTGCAACCCTTTCTTTCTCCTTACCTTATACATCATCAAGTTTTCTCAGTTCAACGAAAAATGATTCGCTCTGATTGCTACTTCAGTTTTTTCCCTTTCTCTCAATGTGTGTCTTAACTGCATAAAGCAAACCTAAACCACAATAACTCTCTTTCGCTATCAGTAATGTCATTGTATACGTATGTAATCTTTTTCTTAATTGTTTTGTAGTTATTTTCTAACCTATTGTTATCCAATCCAAAAAGATATTACTTGTCATTATTTTAATAGCTAATATTACGTATTATGCAAATATCAATGTGTACTACCATATCCGTGCGTCATGTCCGAATGATTGTCGTGATCTCATCGTGATTTTTTGTAATTCTAATCTATTCTGAAAAGAAAAGGAAAATGGAATCAGAAAGTATTATACTATATCAAAATTTATACAAGATTCTCTCTCTTTCACTCGGTGTTCGTATCAATCTATTTCTCTATCTAATCTACTCTCGGTCTTTATGATCCACAACTGNATTTATACAAGATTCTCTCTCTTTCACTCGGTGTTCGTATCAATCTATTTCTCTATCTAATCTACTCTCGGTCTTTATGATCCACAACTGAAACCCTTTTTTTGCTAGCAGTGCTATTACTGTCGACTTTGAACTAAGGTCTGATCTGATCTAGTTATATCTTTCTTGTGTAAAGGGCTTAGGTTAGCATATTTGAGGTACATGTACGCAAAAAAGCTGTTAGCAGATGTATTAGAGCCAATTGTAACAGCGTAGTTCTCCGTCTAGTGATCAGTGTTTGTGATGCCAAAACAGAATTATCTACCTTTAAACGAAACGGCTGTATTAGATTATCCCGAATATTAATTCTTTTCGACTAGTAACGATACCTTAAATGATAAAAATATTTTAAAAAATGTGTTTTATCGTTTACATTACTAGTAGTCAATCACAAACCTGTCGGTTCAGATAAAGATGCATTTACAGACATTACTTTATAACAAGTGTCGAGCTCTGAGCTGTGTCTCATTATCCAGTACATTCTGGGTAAAAACCCGTAGAAAATTGAAAGATTGTATAGCTGGCAGAGTACTTATTTATTGAAAGTAGCTTTGACAAGGTATGGTGCTGTAAAACATTAAAATAGTCCGCCGGAGTGGATCGAATAAGAGAAAGGATCAAATATCAAGCTAGGTAGGAAGCAATGATGATTTGATGGGATAGATTTCAAGAGGTAGCAAAAGCAACGTAGAAAATTATCATTACGTATTTCGGGATCTAAGAAAAAATGAAAGGAATGATGTACAAACTAAAATGTAAGTAGGTAAGAGAACAGGCAGGGCTTTAATGATAAGTATTCTTGTAAAGTATGTGTATCTCTAACAAAACAAAACAACGTGTATTCAAAATCTACAGCGGAGACAATTTCTCGTCATCGTATGCATCGTATTAATTTTCATTTTAATGGTTTGTATTTTTGCTATCAGAAATGGAAACGTGAACAGTGTCAATTAAGTCAATCAGAAAACTGGGCAAGGCCAAAACTCTATGATATATAATTCATACTTCTATCCAAATTCTGAGATTGTGTAGTATTTTGGTGTACTTTAGAAAAAAGCTTAGATTTGCTATAAATCAATATATATGATGTATTTTTCGCTATGATCCAATTACATATATACCATTTACCATTAGAGCTTTATCTTGATCTGAGAAAAAAATATTCCTAAACCCAAACGAGTATGAGTATTAAGAGGTATTAGGGAAGGGCTTTATACTGTAGTTTTAAACCATCTATTCTTCGAAAGAAATCAAAGAAATGTACAAAAGGTTC
Source organism: Orchesella villosa (assembly GCA_036850725.1). NCBI lineage: Eukaryota > Metazoa > Arthropoda > Collembola > Entomobryomorpha > Orchesellidae > Orchesella > Orchesella villosa. The sequence continues at coordinate 6,363 of JAANSM010005383.1, read as the reverse complement.
ATGAAACATTGGGTGTTCTACAGTATTATAAAAATCTGGGTAGCTTTTCTAAAATTGGCAACAGAAATCTTTCATGTGAAATTTTTAAACGTCAAATGTTATGTTGCAATCCTAATGTTCCATATCAAATATTCAAGGAATCAAATATCTAATCAAATTGGAAAATCACCATATTCGTATTCTATTCTAGGTAATATAGATTAACCATAGCTTTACCTTCAACCACTGAAAATTGTAACCCAGATAATCATGTTTACTACTGTATGAGAAGAAAGTCTTAAGGAAAGGAAAGTATGATGTAACAGGAGCAAGAGGAAAAGTAACTTGATATGTCTAGTCGAAAGGCAATGTCTTCAACAATGTCAAATGTACTTTATGTACTACAGTTCGTAACGAGGCAATCAAACAAATGTACGAATTTCTCGAAGAAACCAATTCATGTGTTCCCAAAATTTTCTATACTTATATCAAAACCGACTTTCACTAAACGGCTATACAAATTATTTGTTGCATGGCCCCAGACCGTAGAAACTTTTTTCTATTGCAAACTGTATTTCTTGATATCCTAGTCTTGTCAGAACAATATTTTGTGACAAATGAAACGAAACAACGGCTTTCAATTGACTGATGAAAATATGCATCTCTAAAAAAATCTTTTTTATGCAAAACAAAAACTATCTAAATCTGAACTCCAACGCTCTTTCCTACTCTACAAAATTATATTATCATGGTATATTTGCAACCAAACCACATTTCCAAATAATTCGAAACTTGTAACTCGCTTCTATTTTTGTTACAAAAAAAACAATCTGTCTTTTCTCTTAAATAATAGCCCTATCACCATCATCATCTCTATTTCAAGTGAGCTAACCAAAAATCTACGACAAGCTATTTTATGTACATATAATATGTATACGTACCAAAGGAAGAACGATGTATTAACTATTAATTACCAACGGAAAGAAGGATCATGTTGTGACGAAATACGTAATAATATCCCTTCTTTTCCTCTCTCCCCCCACCATATCAGTAAACATTCGCGTGAGCAAGATTAGTTAGTTGTGATAAGAACTTGTAGCCGTAATTATAAAATTCTTAAAACCCTCATTACTTAAACATGACCTCAACAAAGAAAACTATTTACATGTAAACTGTACCAGTATATCTGTGCTATAATCTTACTCTTATCTTTGTCGCTGTGTGTATCCATCCCTCCAATCGATCAGTATTTTGCCAATGTGATTTCCTCTCTGTAAATATGCAGATTTGCATTCTCTATGTATACCTTTTCTTCATGTCTAATTCGTAAGATTTATTTACTAATGTGTAAAACAGATTATTGATGTCGTGTGTAGTTTGTTAGTGTGTAACTATATAGAACGGATGTATATGGGCGAGGGGATGAATTCACGCCTTTTCCCTTTGTTCCAGATGAAAGAGTGTAATGTTTGGATTATTAGACGCTACTATTTATGCTTTTTCTGCTGCTGTGCTGCTTCTTGTAAGGAAATTTTACGCATTTTGTAAGTGTGCACTTTGACCCTCTTTAGGCATTTAATACCGTACCCTTAGTTTAATTGTATTTATACTATTTGTACCTTTGGTGTAGCTAAGTTTTGCTAAGTTCATGTTCACACACTCACCAAACAGTACCAGAGACACTTTCCAGTACTTGAGGAAATACACAGTTTGTCATATAAAGATTTGAAACATTTTCCAATTCTTCTTCTGAGATAGCAAATATAACCAAAGGTGCACATACTTACACACCTTGTAGATTTTAATTAATTTTGGAATGATGTCGAAAATGAGTATTTATTCAATTTGGTTTGGTATTTGTTTGTGTGATCATGTTTTTGCATGCAGCAAATTTCATGTGAGAGGATTTCCCCTCTTGAGGTAAGGAGTTTAAACAAATATGTGCAATCCATTCAGAATGCAGCAACAGCAGCAGAGAGGAGTATGAAAAAAATATGCAGTGTTAAATATTATAATCCATTATGTACATGTTACAAAACATTTCACTATATTCTATCGAATGATTGATTATATAGTTATACTTTTAATTAATAATTGTACCAACCAGCCATGTTTTCATCGAGGACAAAGATTTAGTCATGTTTCTTTTGAACCAGTCAGTCCTGCAGCTTTCATAATATTTAGCTGATGAATTTTATCTTTACTATTTAGTTAATTTAGTTTTCATAATATATAATGACGCGTTGTTATTTAATACTTTCACATAATTTACCTCAACAGTACAGCATTCCATCATTGTTAAGTATTCATGAAGGTATAATAGATTAGATAAAGTAAGTTTTAATAGGTTAACTAAGGCATACAATTAAATTTAAAATCGATTTATGATCAGAGTGATAAGGAAGCCTCATATGTAGAGTGGCTGTAAGCTTTAAAATGTTTTAGCAAACGCAAGGATTTAAGGTAAGAAAAAAGTTGTATTGGAAAAGAATAATAATTCATTCCAGAAATCAGCTTTCCCAAATGATCTCAAATTATCTCATAGGCGGCCGTTTGTTGATTACTTCATGTAATCTTCAACGCGACCTGCAACCATTATTATATTAGACTGTTGTATTGTGAGTGTGTGTTTGGGTGTGTATGTGTGTGTGTTTTTAATGTACAAGTCATCATAATCATAAGTTTTTCAATTTCACATTTGCTTTCACTTGCTTTCCCTATAGAATTTATTTTCTGTTGCTGTTTCTGTTGGACATTTGAATGATAGACATTTTTGGACGTCTTGTTTTGTTTTAAGTTATTTTGTTTATTCCGAGTACTTATGTTTTTACCGTAATTTATTTTTGCTACCTTATTTTTAGTTTGGATTTTCGGAGGAAGTGATGGTGGCGGCGGTGGCGATGGCTCTGGCAGTTCCAAGTCAGTTGAGCAAACTGGTACCACAGCGGCAGATAATGGGAATGGTAGCCACACTTCCGACTCGGGATAAGACGGTTAAAGAGTTCCTAACAACAATGTTGCCCCTCTTCCACAAAATTTATACCAACTATTTGCACTTATTTGGACAAAAAGATTTAAAAAGTCAAAGAATATTTACATTCAACATTGGCAAGAATCAATTGGCATTTTTGGCATAACTAAATATCATATTTTGCTTGTATTGCCTGCACTTTATGAATTTTGTTTTGTATTTAAATCATTATTTAGCGTAATGTGATTAGTGACTATGGTTCGAAAGCAATCGTGAATTGTAGTAGTGCAAAGTATATAATATTGACTATGAAGCAATCAAGTCCGCATGAGTATTTGTAAGAATTGTAAATTTTCAGGAAAAGTATGACCATTTTTTGTCTATAATGTGCAATCCGTGCATGTTGAATTCTAGGTTAATTTAATCATGTTGGTTACGTATTTTTCCTCTGTATTCTTAATTCTTGTTTTCTACGAGGTAGTTGTAAATATACATAAAAGTAGTATACTGAAAGAAGCATTTTGTTTCTGTAAATATTTATAAACAGGTGCATGCTATGTCGACCAATAAGAAACGGGTGAAAGCATATATAAAACTCGGGAGAACTGAAAGGCTTAGCCTTTTTGTTTGTTTGCATACCAAAAAAGGTAGGTGAAATAAGCTTGAAAAATGACGGAACGATTTTTCATCTCGTAGACTTTCATTAACGTTTTAAGAATATAATGGCATGTTAAACGTTTATTTTCTAATTGTATTTGTGTTACTTGTGATATTAAACGTTTAGGTATATTTTTGTGATTAATATAAGTTAATTCCAAATTGCCCCAATTTCCACCTAACTTTCTTTTCCTGAATTTGAGCAGAAAATCAGCATGTAATACAAATTCTGTTTTAGTATTGTCATCTACGTAATACATAGAAAGACTATATATGACTATGATTTTTTCGAAGTATGACAGGCATGAATATTTCTTTATAATGAATTCGTCAGTTGAATTAAATGATTGTAATGTATCCTCCTGATCACAATCTACTTATAGACTATTTGCTTTTCTCATTTTATTTTGACGCTTTTTGTTGCACCGAACCGAATTTGCATGAATGAATATATGAAACCAGTAAAAAATATGTATATAGTTTGTAAATCTAGTCGTGCCAGATGAATCTTCCTACAATTTATTACCAAATTACGTAAACAGTTGGTAAATTTGTAATGGGATGCCTTTTTTGAATTGGAAATTGAGAAGCCTAATTCAAATATCATTATTGTTAACGCAGTTTAACATTGAAAACAAAAAAACGTGTACTTAAAATTGCTTTAACGTGAGCATATAATGCATTACTTTTGCTACAAAATGTGTACTTATCTTTCATTGTATTTATTGCAAACATTTTATCATCCCTTTAATTACAAAGAATTCCCAATCTTCATATGAATGAATGAATGGACGTGCTTGCATTTTTGCGTTTTTATATTTGATCCCAAAAAATTTCCGTTTCCATATCCAGAATGTTACGGTCTATAGGCCTTGCATGAATGAAGGACTGTGCTGTGTTTGAGAATCTATAAATTTATTAGGCTATATAGTTAACTCAAGCTAATTATCTCGTAATAGGAACAAAACTAAAAATGAAAAGGAGATTGAGTCGGAGAAACCCCTCACTTAAAGAGCTATGTAATTAAAAAAGAAAACTACATACATACCTATTGTACTACGTACTCCATACAGCATATAACAATGCAGTGGATTAGTAATTCAAGTAGACATTTTCTTCAGAAAAGAGCCTCATCGAATAAATATTCAGCATTATTGCACCCTGGACCTCTGAATTATTGTATAGGTATGGCAAAAGGTTAAATGATAAGTAAGATTTAAGCAGGCATCTTTTTCCTTAATGGAAGGGACGTATGTATAAATATATAATGACTTTATTGGTGTAAGTGGTAATTGGTTATGTAGTCTTGTTTAAATATGAAAGTTATAATTGATAAAAAAGAAAATCAATTTATGGTAAATAATCCCGATTGAAAATATCTGGTAAAGTTAACGACTAAATATATGAAGGTCAAAGGTTATACATCAATCAACATCTATCAAAATATAAATTTATGCGTAATAAACTCTGTATTCAACAATACTTTACGAAGTACTACTATATATATGTATATGTTATATAATTATATTCAAATGTGTAATGAAATTGTGAAATGGTGACTGTCTGTAGAAAAAATGAGATGATACAAATAAAATAAATACATGTATCCACCCCTTTTTCTCCGATCATTACTTCGGTGTCGTTAATTTTACTTTTACGTTTCGAGAAGTTGTAATTGTGATTACTTTTTTTAAATCTAGGCCTGAGACTCAATCAATCTCACTTTCATTTGTCATTTAAGGTGGTTAATAAGTCGGCCAGTCAACGTAACCCATCGAGTGTGTGTGGGTGGATGCGGATGAGAAGAGACACATTTGCTGCTATTTTAGTTTCAAGTAGGCAATTGTATTCTTGTTCGTGTTCTTTACCAACTTCCTTATGTGTTAACGCCTAAATAGGAAGACATATCCATGGACGAGTTCAAACTCTGCGAGCACCAACAATTCTTCCTTGTCTTTTTGTCCTCGCATCATCATCTCATTATCATGCTCATCTAATTTCCATTGAGCATCCTTGCAAACAAATTCTTAGCTCTTAATCATCATAATTATCACATTACTTTGCTAACTTCTCACCTGTTAGATTACAGTGTAGTATTAAAGAAGCTCGATTGAATGCGCGCATTTGACTACAGTACTGAGTAAATAGTAAGTTTGTACAATAATATAATGATCTATATTGAATCTTACAAAATCGTCACATGTGAAGATTTTGCCTTGCACATTTTGACCAACAAACAGCCCACACTTTTTGTATCCTTTTGAGACGAACCAGATGTAAGAGCATCTTGACTTGCCTTTGCCTTCAGTTGCGACACAAGAAAAGAAAAGGGAAAAGGTTCATATATGGAAATCGAACCAAAAGTGGCAACTCACAGTCGCAACTGTTCCCATTCACTTCGCATTTTTATCTAAGCACACTTAGTCCACTATCAACTATAGCTTCAACTAGTTTTATTGTTGCATCAACAAAACTGCATGGCATATAGCTTCTCTGCTACTACCGTCATAGTCATAATATCATCATCAGATCTTCTTGACACATCATTTTTTATAACGTGGAGTTGTATAACCTTTTGAATAATGCAGGCATAGCCTAATAATATCGAATCTAGCTTGCGCATTTCATAATATGTAGTCATCATCATTTCATATACTAGTGCCTTTTATGCGGTAACCGCCTCCAAGCTTTTTTGGCCCTTGGATGAGCTTTGGATGCAGTCAGTGCTCACTTTTTGGTGATTTACTCATCTGTGA
>JAANSM010005382.1:0-10184 GCA_036850725.1 Orchesella villosa | reverse complement strand
AATACGTTTTAGGTTTGCTGTATATGTTCTATGAGAAATATGATAGGATGTTTGTTAAGGAATGAAATTGGCACATTGTATACTAAAAATGTTATTGAAGATAGGAGAAATAAAAATAATTGGGAGAAGTATCATGTTCAGTATCATGTTCAAAGACCAAGCTGCTCGTATTTCATTGAATTACATGTTTGTTATGACGTATGAGAACCACCATATAAAATGCTGAGTAATATGAGAGCAAAAGGTGCATCTAGAGACGAAATTATAATGACTCGAGTTTACGTACATATTTGACATTTACAACAAAAATGTTATTATACTTTTTCCTAAATTTTTCCAATTGCCCTTACACGTCATTACAAGATTCCCATGATTTATATAAATAATGAGTACGCAAAGTAAAAGTAAATAATATACTTTCAAAACGAATCGTGTACTTCAGGAACATATTGGAGTTCGTTAAACTACGTTTTAACTGCAAGTAGTAGCGTTCTACACACCATAATTAAAGCTTACTTTAATTTAATAAAATATTTTGTGTTTACATCACATTAAGCATTTGTGGTAAATCAGTTAGTAGTAATGAGAAAAATTATGAAAATTGAAAATATGTCAGCCTAAACCACACTATATCTTGTATGGTAGTTGTAATTATACAGAGACTGTTTGTCTACGCTCAAATACCAGCCTGCCTCTTGTCCTCGTTACAAATGTGTGAGTCAAAGCCTGCAGTTCCCTTTTGACTATCCTGCTGAAGGTGACACAAAGAAAACTGATCCACAAAATAAGCACACCCAACAAAACCCATAGGCTTCCATCATTAAACCTAACGTCCAACCTAGGACGTCGGTTCTGGCATGAGTAAAGCAGCTCACATTCTGAATTTGATAACAAACAAAAACCAAACACGCTTGATTAAATCACAAACATACTTCACAACGGAAGGTGATGATTATGATTAAAATGGGACTTAGGGGAAAAATCTCTGCTTACTTTTCCAATTACAGCTCGAAAGCACAATTACAACGAAGAGAAGCAAGATAGTGGTTTTAAAGCCCATTTTCACAACCATTTTTTCAGAGCTTCTAAGATTTAAAATAAACAAATTTAAATTTTAAATTTGGAACGATAATCGGCAATTTAAATTGTAATTTAAACTGAAAAACTTTTGTCACAACTCACCTTCACTTTCATGTAGAACAGAAGGAAATTGGCAAATTAACTTTGGGTATAAAGTTTAATTTCCAAATTTGATAAAATTGTCAAGTTTTCAGCGAATTTGTCGTGCTTAAGCAGCACGAGGATCAGCATGTACTTATCAGGACACTTCCCAGATCAGAGTGAAATTCGCGAATGAGTTAGCTCCCTAGCTTGTCTAGACTTGAGCGTACGCAACTTTTATCTCATCAAGTTTTAACCCGTAAGGTTATCTATAACTGGAGAGCACAAACACACATGCATGTCTGTGAAAATTGTCAAGCAAAGTTGCAAAGCATAAGTGGCACACAATAATATATAGCATTCGAAAAGTGCAAAAGAAAACTAGAAAAGGAGAGCGTGATATCAAAACGAACAAGAACACCAAAGTCGTATTTCAAATCAGGGTGACGAAACTTGTTTATTTTGTATTAGTTCTTAGAATTCCAGACGATTAACTCAATGTGAGTTGAAAGCCCACCAGTAACCTGATAATTGTAAAAAAGAAAACTACCTTCAAGGCAAAATTATCAATTTTGGTCAAAGAATTGTCATATTATCTGCAGTAAACAAGACGCATAACAAAGTAATTAAAGTTGAGGCAGCATCAAAACATGGAAAGGATAAAGGAAGCCGTTATCTTGCAAAGCTATTTGGACCGATTTTATGCTACATTTGAAGGACGAGGACATGAGGAACACACTTCAATCCAGCTATTTATTCATTACATTCTTTCGAGTCCTTTCCTAGAGTCAAACATGCTTGGTCCTACTCATATTATCAGTAGTCATAATCATATTCATGTAATTTGACACGAGGATTCAATATTAATATTTTTTAATAACACAATCATCCATTATGCTTAGGTTATGAATTGTAACATTCCCTTTCTCTCCCAATTTACTCTACTCCCACGCTCCTAAAAGTTATAAAGAATTTTGTGCAGTATCGTATACACTTCCTTCAAGAGAGATGAGTGGAAAAATAATTATAAATTGTAACGAGTACGGAACTTGCGCTAATGTTCTGCTTCAAAAAAGTTTACAAAGTAATCTATCCATTTTTATGAACAGGAAAAGTAATCTTGAATAATCCATTTGGATGACCATCAGCCGTTTTTTTCTCTTCAACCTTGAAATTTGGAGACATGCCAATAAGTGAATCCAAAATCAGCATAGCTAAAGCAATAGATGCAGGATGGCTTGCATTGAGATAGGGGACTGCAATATATCGTAATGCATGAATATATTCATTCTCTCTCGAAAAAGTCTTGCAGATAATGAAGTGTCAATATACTCTCTGATGCAGTTTGAGTATACAATTTTTTTCTTATGACACGGAGCTTTATTAACGGCTTCTATCATACCTCAGTACACCGAGAAAAAAAGTTGGACCGTTTCAAATACAAACATACCTTTTCAATAGTAAAGATATACATGTAGGCACTACCAACCCCTTCGTAGATAACTTACGTTGACATTTATTGAATATGATATAAAGTGTTAGGTACATTTCGTACATAGTCAAATACACCAAGGTATCTACCTTAAAAATAAAGAGGCACATAAAAGGGTTACTAAATTTAGCACAAATTGATTGCTTTCATATAGTGTCTAATAGTGTTCAATTCACTCAGATTTGCAATTCTTTCATTCGTTTTTTAGCATGGTACGCTTTAACTGCATCATATTGAACAAGCAAAATTACAAATGATCTTGCCTTCTTTCAATTTTAATAGTGTGAAAATCTGCGAGAAGCATAGTATTGCTTATTCTGTACGAACATTTTCTTTCAATATATAATACATACTTTTAGTATGTAAGTTTCTAGGTAGTCTGCCTCTGCCACAAAGTTAGGTTCAAAGCTGTTTGACTCATTTTGCTGCTGGTTTTCAGAGTCGCGAGAGTAAAAAGCTCAGGTTCAGCTCAACATAAATGTCATCAATCCTGTACAAAAGCTCGTTGCTTGTACACTATGAGCATGGAAGAAGAAAGTGGAAGATTTTATGTAAGTACAACTTCCGAGCAACTACGGTGTGTTAAGTTGCACTAGGCTCGCTTAACTCTGCTTAACGTTTACTGCTTGCATTCTATATATGATACAAGCTTGTTATGTGGCTGTGTTGTGGTATTCAACTTCGCTGTAATAGTTGCTTAATGCTGTCTAGCTGATCTCTTACTCGTACAACTCTTATGTCTCATAGCATAGCGGTGGAATAAGAAAGAACAAAGAGCGAGGATAGAATTTAGAGAGGTCTGTTACAGGCTTGAGTTTTTACTCAGCTTTGCTAGTCGTATTTATGGGTGCTTTGTTCATGTTTTAAGACTGAGTTAGCTATATTTCATAACAAAAAAATTCAATACGTAGCTGTTTGTAGGTAGCGTTCCTGTTTTTTGTGAGATGTCCCGTTTTTTGTCATTTGCATTTCTTTTTACTGTAATAACATCTTCGAACATTTCATAGTAACTTTCATCGTCATCATCATCAAGGAATACGCACATGGTAATGGGTATTTACACTTACGCAGTATCTAGCACTACAACTTTAACAGCAAGCAGAGAGCTACAGTTCCGGTTCTGCTTCAACATTCAGATGTGAGTAGAAAACTTCTCAAGCGAGTAAGAACTACTAGAAAAGTTGATATTTGATATAGCAAAGAAATGTTTACACGGTATATAGCATCGCTTGCTCACTCGTAGCTGTGCACGTCGGCAGTTAATATCATCATCCTATCATGTATATTCCGACTTTATGTGGTGTGGTTTACAGAATGGCCTTTAACTAGATCTACCGTGCCCGCTCATTCAATTTGCGTGATATTATCTTGGTAAAAATAGATGAGTTATGGAACTAATAGTTCGAGAATTTATGAAAAGTTAATGGGTTAACGGTAGAATAGATGTTTCAATGTACAGCGAGAATTACTTCATTGTATAACGACAATCTACATGATTTACCATGTGCTGACAAAGAAATGTAATGGAATGTTATGATTATTGCTACCAATGATGCTTCAACTAATGTGGAGATGTGTGGACGATGACGATGATAGAGGCAAATAATAATATGAAATGAAGCGCTAGTAGAAAGCCCATTATGCATTACTAAAAAGAACCATAATAGTAGAGATTAATATTTTGATGCTCATTGCTTAAACGTCGTTAAACATTTTAAAGTTTTAATTTTCAAACATATTCGCACATTACTTCAAGAAATTACTGGAGCCCATTATTTACCGAGCTCGAAGAGCTCACGCAGCATACATGTGAGAGTCGGAGCATCATTTGAGATGGTCTCCAATTGTCCACTTTGATTCAGCTTGTTGATCTCCTCCTTCATTCGGTTGAACTTCAGAGAAAAAAATGAAGCATAAAAATTATATTAGTATTACTTATAGTAGTATATAATAATGCACAAAAATGACTATATATATATATCAAAATATTTTATACCATGTCGTTGTCGACGTATTTTGTCAAGTTCTTTACAACTTGCTCTTCCAGTTTATGAACATTCGCATGATCTTTAACTCCTCCCAAAGATGTATGTAGCATCCTGTTTTCCGCACGACGAGCCACGGTGGACTCCCCACCCTTCTACAAGAAAACAAATTGGAGGTCAATGCAATGTAGAGTGTATTGTAAAACAAAGGACATTTTTAGTATAATTTTTGCACGTTTGGTTTGGAATTACTTTGGTATAGTTTTTTCCCAATGGTCCAACTCCGTCAGCTCCCGAGGCTGAATACTGGCTCATTTTGGATAGGGACGTTAGCTGAAATCAAAAATTAATTAAACAATATACTTAAAAGTGGAATTAACTTGCAAAAATCGCTTCATTTATGCAAGAATGACGCAAAATATTGATATTTGAAGACAAAGTACTACATAATAGGTTCACAGAAATGTGTAAATTTGTTATGCATGTAGAGCATGTAGATTTTATAAGCCTTAAATGCAAAACTCATCTCTTAAAAATAACAGTAATCGTTTCACTTTACTCACCTTTGTTAATTTTAACTTGATTAGGCCTTTATAAAGCTTAAACTTGAAGATATGTTTGAAGTGATTAAAAATACAAACTTCAAGATACTGCCTAACACTTTAACTTGATGCCAGGAGGGGACTGCTTTCTACACTGAAACTATGTAGCTAACTGAAAAGCTACAAAGTTCGTGAACTGATGTGACGTGATTCCCATTTCACAAGGTTAAGAGATTAATGAACTCTGTCTTCATTAACAAAAGAAGGTATCTCTGGCATGATTCCAGCAGAAGCTAGCCTCAATCTTGGCACACTCATCGTCAGTACAAGTTCATATCATGAAGATACACCATAGTCTAAAAACCAAGACAGGGTCATGGTATCATAATCGCATTCCTTTTCCATGAATAGTATTATGTACTTGCATAAGCGTGATGCTAAGTTCATAACATGAACGAGCTGGACAATGGAATAGGGCTAAAATTAATGCTTCAATTTGTCTTGCAGCTGCATCGCTGTTCTACTTTTTACCATTTCACTTATTGCGCTATTAGTATTTTCTTGACGTTGACGACAATGCAAAGTGCAATTCACAAATGCACTATGTCTGTCAGCTTTACAAATGTTGATTAACATGAATGTTCCATGTTCATAGTCCGATATACGTTATTATATCCAATGCTATATCTATATTTGCGCGTTGAATATACAACACACAACTTTGGAAATGTCGTGCTAATTCATCACTGCATTGGCAATACAGCAAGCCACTGCTGTGTTGTTGAAAATTTGTTTTCAGCTCTTAAGAGACATGGCACAGTACTGAAAACGAAAGAAGAAACGTTATTGCTCCTGTGTTCAGACCAAGGCTTGGAATTTTGAGAGTCTGTGAATACATATGTAAAATACATAAAGTAATAGAGTTTATGTAGCATTTGGGAGTGCATCCCATGAGCATATATATGCTTATACTCAAGCCACAAATTATTTTTACATTATGTCATGAGTCAAGATGAAAATACTCACTAAATAGTCAGTCAGGAAGATGAAAATCGATGTCGTATTCTATCTGTTGTACTTTCATTGCTTCGTTATATTAGCAGCATTGCACAAAAGCATCCATCTATGGTGCATTAGAGCTGGTCACATCAAGAGGACCCTTTTTATCCACGTAGCTAGGCGTATATCAATATAATGCAATGGTCAATCCTCTATCATATATGCATTTATCTTATGGGTATACTGCTTTCTGTTATACTGCATAAATGAAGAAGCGTTCCTACCAAAAACAGATATCGAAAGGCTGTATTATAAGTATAAACTCGGAGAGAGAAAGCTTCAAAGCAGAGGTACGATAATGATGCTGATGATGATCGTGTGCTTTGTACATGTCAGTATTGTTTGGATTTGGGAGTGAGGTTTACATTTGTGTGATGGCACACAACCAGGCCTGTAGGATTTTAGTAAGAACATTTTAATATCATATGAGTAAGTGTAAAATAAGTTATGCGTAAGGCTCCATAAAGCTTCTTAGTTGTAATGAAATTTTTACTGTATTCATATATTAAGATGCGTGCATCTGTTCCTATAGAACATATATTTACTTTGTAGTTCGTCACAAATGACTTTGGGACTACACAGAGTTTCCTAATTCTTCCATACTAAATAGTATGTGCGTTATAATAGCATAAATACCACAGGCACAGGTAATCAAACTAATTACTTATATTGCTGATTTGAGGAAAATAGATTCTGAACTGGGCAATATCATGATTATCAAAAGTTCCAGCCTTTTGAGGTTGAAAATACATAAAGATACGCCACTATAACCAAAAAGCATGCAAAACACCAAAATTCCAGTCTCTGTTGCATAGTCATGTAGGCAACAATTTGCTAAATCGCAGCAGTACGTTGCACGAAAGCCTGTACGGGATAGGTTGTTATACCTTGTACGTGCATTATCGTGGTAGTTTTACTGATATTACGATATATATACACGCGAAGCTCCTCACTCAAAAAGCACAAATATGTGTTCTGTGATGCAAGTCGGAATTTTAACCAAATGCAAACATGTGGTATTCATGTGGAAAGCATTTGCTATTCATTCTTTACTATCTTCATATATTCTCGATAGGAACGCTTTTCTATCTTCATAGGAACACGCTTCTAACTTCATATAAAAATCCGATTCCCTCATATGTCAAAGTGACAAGATATTTTGAAGATATAGATACAACAAAACTAAAATATGTGTGTCTCATGTAGACTGACTCTGAGGTGAATATCAAAATGCAATGTTGAACGTTGTACAGTGAATGCGTTTTTCTATATATCCCAAATCAAGACAAAGAAAGACATCCATTTTCATAGAAACTCCATTCCCCAAACATTTGTTATCAAAAGCTATATGAATATAGTATCAAACATAGATGGTGGATATATGACTTTGTGCCTGGATTCCACTTACGTTCTGCGTACAAGCAAGGACATCTGTACAACACCAGCAGCCTGCTTTGCTTTACTATATCCTGATAATGAACTCTACAGATAAAAAGTGGCTGCCTTTTGCTCATTGTTATTGTTGTATCGCTGCGTCTGTATAAACGGTTGTAAAATGTATCTATCCAGCTGCAGGCACTGGTATGGTATGTGATAAGTAGTAGCTGCAATGTACCTTCCAAACTATTGTTTGGGTCGTCATCTCCAACCCAAGCTATGGTGAAGCCAGAGACGTTATATGGAAAGCATATCTTTGAATGCACAAGTGTATTACAGTGCATTGCTTTCCTTCAATTTACCTCTGAAAAGAGACGAGGGTGGTAGATAGATCACCTACAAGCCGTGAGCTTTTCAAACGCCTTTCAGTCTGCTGTGTGCTATCCGTCAAGAACAAAACCCATAGTATGAACATGTTTTTGGTTGCTGAAATTTCAACTTTTGTTTTATTGAGCCCAAGTTCTGTATTATTCCCAATATTTAGATTCTGTCATGAGTCACAATTATTATGCATCATCATCATAATTCATGACCCCGATGGCGATGGTTGTGCTGATGTTGAGTGTTATGGAAGATGTCAGCCTCAAAATGCAATATCATCAATCATAATGCAGCATTTATTAATATCGCAATATAAATTATTATGTAGGTAGGGTTTGCGACTTGGGATAGATGACCAGCGGAAGAGAATTAAGGGTAGTGTACAGGCGGAGAAAAAGTTGATCATATAGGTATACAGCTTTCTGTATTGTATAAATGAAGAAGCATTCCTATCGAACACAGAAATCGAAAGGCTAAATTGTAAGTAAGAAATTGGAGAGAGCTTTGAGCTTGGCTTCCAGGCGGCGATATGATGCTGATAGCGATAATGGTAGTGATGATGATGGGTACGTTGTTATTTGAAAAAAAAACAGAATATGCTGGATGCTCTACACATAGAGTATACTATGCTTCACGACTATGGACAGCGATTAGACTTAATTCATTCAAAACCTTGAAAATCTATCCAGTCTCACCATCACTTTTCCTGTTGTTGATTTATATGAGAAAATATATAACTTCATATAGTTATGGACTAAAATTACAACTAGGTAGTAAGATGATTATCAAAAATATCCTCACTCAATCGTGGAACTTGTTAAATATGACATGTTCGAAAAATGACAACACCACCACAAGCTACAACGTTTGCATGTGTTCACATTACATTCCCAGAAAGAGAAAAAGTTTTATGCGCATCATTTTCATTATCATCTCCCTATTTTCAACTTTACCTTTTTGAGGTTGAAAATGCATAATGATAAGTAACTGTGAGAGAGGAGCACGAAGTATGTAAAACACTGATATTCACGTCTCTGTTTCATAGTCATGAAGGCAACAAATCGGTCTATTGCAGTGCGTTGCACTCAAGCCTGTTTTCGATAGATTGAAATATACTGTACGTGCATTATCGTAGTACTTTTACTGATATTACAATATACATACACGAAGTCCAGAAGCTTCACGCTCTTAAACCAAAAAATGTGCTCTTTGTGATGCAAATCGGAGTCTTAACCGAACGCAAGTATCATGATTCATCTTCTATCATCTTCATATATTCTCAATAGGAACACAAAACGCTTTCAACATCCTAGTAGTGTTGTCAAGTTTAAGTAGTAATGAATTTATATACACATGGCTCGTGTGTGCTGAGATGAACATGAGGAGACCAAGTTGAACGTTGTATGATACATGCTTGTTTCTGTGTATCTCAAATCAAGACAAATCAAGATATCCTTTTTAATTGAAACACCAGTTTCCAATCGTTTCTTATCAATAGATATAGATAGTTTTTATTTCAGTGTTTCAAGGTATCAATCAATACAAGACTGTTCTTCCAACCCTAACACTATACAGCAAATATCACTAACTGCTTTTATAATTATTCCACATTATATAGTCAGATCCAATAATCAAAACCAGGTCAATTAACATGTATCATTGATAATATGTTTACACAAATTCTTTGTTTCTATCTCTAATAAAAATTTGCTTACATTTTTCAACGAGCATATCTAAGCTGTCTGAATCGTCTAGTTTTAAGAGTTTTAGGTGGTTGTTCCATGTTGTACAGGAGTAGTATTGTAGAGACCGTTTGAAAAGGGATTTCTCTGGCCTTGGTACTACAAATCTACAGTATTCACTGTCATCATGGCGATTTTCGGCCCTAAACCAGTTTTTGAAAATGAACCTATTCCGATTTTTGCATACAAATTTGATTGTAGCCAGCTTGATACGCTCATTGAATGTTAGCAAGTCTAAATTTAACAGATAATCATTAACATTTAATTTATTTAATTTTTTTTTGTTTGATTTTTTGTGTACCGAATTATTAAAATAACAGAGTACAAATCTATTAATTTTGCTTTGCAGTTTTGACAAAATTTCAACTTTTTCTACTCCCCAAATAATTAAAGCAAAGTCAACAATTGAGATTAAGTACGATGATATAAATATCTTGATCACCTT
>JAANSM010005381.1:0-10185 GCA_036850725.1 Orchesella villosa | reverse complement strand
ATAAATGCATTAATAATTTGGAAACCTCGATTACAATGTCATCGTTTTAACTTCCCAGTAGTTGTATGCAACAGACTTTTGGCCTTTTCAATGTTTCCTAAAAAGAGAAAACTAAGAGTTAAGTTTTGTTACCTGGCTTTAGACTAAAAAGTAATTTGATACAATTAAAATTATCGGTATTTTTGTAATATTATTAAATGTAATATTATTAAAGCAATTTTATATAGGCAAATACCTAAACGAATGTGCAGATACGCAGCCAGCTTTATAAATTCTGGGGCTAATGCACGACCTTCATTCCTTGAAATCCATTGCTAATCAAAGGAGCATTTCATTTTTATTAGAAATCCTATCCAATAATTTACAATTGTCACACGAAAAAAAACTCAGTGCCGTACCCTTAAAAGTTCTGATGCTTTATTCAATTCCCCGGAGCAGCACAGCTTCACAGTCTGGTTATAAACTAAAACCGCCTTAGCAGACCTCTCATCATTAGGGTACCAATCTAATAACACAGAACAGAAACCAGTTTCAGCCATAATTATTAATGTTGAAAAATGTTACATACTATAGCACAATTGGCAACATCTATAAATGATTTCATATTATTCTACCACTAAGTGGCTTCACATTCACAGAGCAATTTGTTCCAACAGTAGGTTGGCCTGGCCAGCTACATTCGCTTGCTGTGTCATCTTTCTTTTCGTCGCTCTCTGGTGGCACGTAAAAATTTACATCACATGAATTCTCTTGGAAAAGCGCGTCATGTGCTTTGGTGAGTTGACCATACTTGAAGTACGCTTCTCCAAGGTACATTTTTGCCAGATATCTATACAAAAGTTTAAAACCTGGAATTTTTTAAGATATACTTAACTATTTACGCAATTGTCAAGACAGAAATTGCACTAACTGATATGCTCCGGGTATATTATGAAGAGTCATTAATTGGTGACACCGTTTGATGGCTAAAGGATAATTTTCCAATTTAAGCTGCACATATGCTGCAGCACACAAAATCGCAGCATGAAGACTATTGATTTCTTGAATACTGGATATGGGGGTGCTAGGTTTGACGTACAGGCAACCTTCATTTGCAATGGAGTCAGACTCCACTAATCTCAAGGCATTTTCTAAACAAATATTGGCATATTCTAAGGTTGGTTTCTCCTTGTCATTTTCTTTCACTGCATCCTCACTATACATTATATGAAAGTAATACAAGTATTGTTTTGAAATACAGCGAGTTATATTTTATACAAATATGGGTTAAACATACGTGACTTACTTATTGGCAGGCTTATATTCGCTGCAAGGGTCCACAAACACAATTTTTCCGGACAATTGACTGCCATTGTGGTCTTTAATTATATTTCGCCTTTTGTCGCCGACAGAGAGATGACTTTCATTTTCCTAATCAATTTGTACTTATTTTGATATATTCATTTTAATATGGGAAAATGCTATATGAGAAATATTTATTACTTACCGATTTCTGGATTTGAATACAACATTCAGCTACCCGTAGCCAAAGCCTTGGATTGTTAAAGTAAAAATTCAAACACATATTTAAGTATTTCAAAGCTTCTGTGGGTCGTCTAAGGTTAAGTAAGGTCACTCCGAAATTGTACATTAATTCCAGTTTCATGTTAATTTTTGCTGCATAGAGTGGAAGTGTTGCTGAAATGTTAACACGTATAATTATTATTAGCCGTATAAATAGTTTAAATAAGTTTCAAACTGCTTTTCGATTCGTTTGGTTATTACAGTTATCTTTCTCAGAATATTTATCGAATTCTGCTGCTGCCTTAACAAAATTCATGCCCGCAAGAGTTGGTTTCCCCAGGTAAAAATCGCAACATGCTTCATTATTTAAACACACTGCACTTAGGAGATCACCATATTGTCTAGAAGTAATTAAGAGATTAGGTTTTTTGATTAAAAATGTCCTTGCAAGTCCAAACTTCCTTAACTCGGGTAATAACTGATTTGCTCCACGTACTCTAGAATGTTTTCATGTGATTCTGCACTTTCGGTGCCAGGTTGTTTCAAATTAGTTATAGTTTTGTGAGCTTTCTTAACATTGCCCCGGAGGTAGTCATGATAAGCTTTTAAACAGGTTCCAACATACGTAATCTGTAACACGTGAAACATAGAATCAGGTTTTCAGTTTACTTAAGTTTAAAATAAGATAAGGAGGACGACTGATATTTATAAAAGGTTCTCACTGGAGACGATGGCCCAGTAGCCATAAATAACTGCCGGCATTCCTTCTTGCCGAGCTTTAAGGATTTCATACACAAATGACAGAGAGTTTTATACTGCTGCAATTTAATTCGGACGTCTCCATCAAACTGAAATGATTTAAACAAACAACAAAGGATGACTAGTGAAAGCAATTCGCCCATACTCTAACAAAACCAAAAACCCTGATCTTTTCAATAATTTACTTTCGAATCTGTAGCTTGTGTAGATACCGGCTGTAACACCGCAGTTGACCCTTGGGTAAGTTTCGGAGCACAAGAAATGTCAACTGAACTAGGCCGCAGTTGAGCTTCAAAAACTTCTATTTCATTCAGTGCCCTTTCATACTGTTGTACTCGTATTAGAACGTCAATCAACAGAAGCTTCGTTCTTTTTGTGAGCGGTGCTGCAACAAATAAAAGATCATACTGAACATGTTCCAATATATGCTAACTTATCAATATTAAAGGGCAAATAATCATCCGCTACATTAAATGCGAACGAACTTACTCATAACATTGCTAAATGTCTTGGAAAGCCTATCTAAAACAGCCAGAGCTTTCCGAGTACGTCTCTGATGGAAATATATGACTGACAAATTATACCATAGGACTGGATACTGAAGGTTATCCTGTTTGATAAGACAAGGCTCCATGTCTAATTTTGCCTGTAGGTTTAGAAAAGCAAACATTTATTGTTTACTACAAGTTAAAAACGATTTCTATACACAACTAGACTAGTTACACTTCCAATCCATACATGTACTTATCGTACATCACTAAACGCTTTTGTTAACTCGTCAGTAAACTTTTTCCAGTTCATACAAGACCGTTGCCTAAACTCAACAACGGCCAAGTTATGTTTAAAACGGTGGTCATTGGGCCTATTAGCCACAATGTTTGCCAGTAGATCCGCTGAAGTTTGAAAGTCTTCTTCAGAAAAATGGTTAATTGCTGCTTCACACACCTCCCGTTCTGTTTCGGAGAGGGGCAAAACCTCGGACTGGTCTTCATAAGCCATATCTGTTGAATAATGGAATTACAACCAATTTATCACATGCCGTTAAAACAAAAATTATCAGGTGTCAGGTTTCTTTGCAAATATGACATATGAACGATAATTGAAAAAAGACTTTACCTGCCAATATTTAATAGATTTCCGCCTACAATTGACATCGGCACTTAACAACTTAGTTGTCAGATGATTTTAATCTGAAGCCTCAAAATCAGAAACTAGTTTTTTTTTGCTTCTGAACTTGTTTATAAAAATTTATCGTTTGTTTACCTTTAAACGGAAAACAAACCATAATATTTGTCATGTACATTAGAAGCAGTCGTATTTGCATTTCGTTGGTTGGAAAACGGGTGATGTGATGTGATGAGTCGTGCATGAAAAGGCATATATGCCATGTTTATGCATCTTGACTTGACGGTGCGATGCACCCATGCATGTGCTTTCTTTCTTTTTCTGAGAATATGGCACATGTGTACTATTTTGGACAACCAACAACATTTCATTGTGTTATCAAAACTATCAACCTAAGCAGCACCATATGATAAACAAAGAATGCCGAACAATTTATCAGAAAACTTCTTAGTAGAAAGGTTACGTCCGGTTGTTCCACATTCTCACTTGCACTTTTATGATCGCCAATCGTGCCCATAAAATCTTTCTCAGTTAATGATTAGGCATCAAAATTAAGCACAAATGTTGTCAAATAGAAGATGAGATGAGAAATGCAAGCAACTGGTTACGTTGGATTGTTCCTCTTGAAAAATGCATAATATTATTAATATTATTTCAGAGCATGAAGCTAAGCATCAAGTGTATTATGATTATGATATTTATAGCTCGCTAATTGTACTGTAGCATTCATTTCATGTAATAATGTAATGTAATGTAATACTTTCATATGGATGGGAAATGTTAATTCAAGTCTTAAAAGGTGAAAGTGAAAGGGTTGTAAAGTTGTTCGTAAAGTAGGGTACACGCGTTAAACGTGAACTCGTTAAACAAAAAAAATGCATTAACATGCAAGCTTGCATTTCTTTTCTTAAACAAGTCTTATAAATACATATTCATAATATTTTAATTTTACCTTTTTGCCCACCATCAGGCAACATTAAAATAATGATAATGCATGTATAAGACTGACGCCTACGCTACGTTGCGTTCTTCAATTGTTCCGAGAAACATCATCATTGACATGTATTATGTCAATCATATTCATATGAACAGCTATTTTGTCGGATATTGTTACCACATTTCATTTCCTGTCACTCATTACTACTGATTGGAACGAAATGTTTGGTTTCTACAGATCGATGTATATCAGTTATAAATGAGAGCTCCTTCATACCATGATACTAGCATATAGCAAAGTGTGAAGTGAGCTATACTTTTCGTTACTGTACTGACTTGTATATGTGTATTGAATATTGGGGAACTCCTTTCCTAGGATGAGTTTAAGTAAATACTAATACAAAATCATGGTATACGACAAATTGTGGTGACGCATCTTCATTAATTGATTCCTACCAACAAGCAGATGGAAAAAATGTTGACTTCAATGTCCACTACCAATTAAATCAGTATTTTCCTCGAATGTATTATATTGAGACTATGGCTATGCATGTTAAGTACTATTTATGTAGTTCCATGAGTTAGTAGCTAGTGCGTATAAGTGTATGTACATGGAATTCAGGGAAGAAAGGTCTTCAATTGCAGATTGTTTATTATTCCCTACAATCTCTAGCATTTATTTTCATCTATAAAAAATCTTACATAATGTAATGACAAAAGCAATGCAACCACAAACAGTCGCAGCCATGTAAACTTTCTTTACACCAACAAGTACGTATCCATTGTATTGTTTTCCAGATGCAAGCCGAGCGATTTTGCCGAACCACCTGCGAGCGAGGTCTGTTACGACTCCGCAGATGTCTTTTCCCCATAGCATCCATATATAACCAATACTCATATTGATGATGGCTGAACTAGCTTTATGAAGATTCTACAATACGCTGACCTGTACTTACCACTTCCACTATATCTGCCTATAGTGTATACATTTATGTAAATATGGTACAGTTGGTAAAAAGCTATTAAATTTCCGAGGAAAGAAAAAACGGCATATATTTCTACGTCCAGAGATAAGCATACATAATATAGACGCATGGAGTCCGTCCATACTCCTTTAGACACTATTCATGTACTGACATAAGCATCGGAACTGCAATTTCTTTCCTTATTTCTTTCCGAATGTTGAATGTCATAATAAAGTCATTTTGGGTACAAATCTGCTCTATTTCTCTTTCTCATCTCCTGATGTTCAGTAATACACTGTGCTTTCTCTTCCTTCTAAAACATACTATTTTTTAAAGTGATACATTACCTAATTGGCTATAGCAGCAGGTGAGATCATACTAATTTTTATGCATAATATAAAAATTTAGTACTATAAGTTAACATTTAGTAGTGATAAAATATCAGATATTGAACAGCTAATAAAAAAATGCATTTCTATAACGTTTCAGGTTATACTTTCACCTTGCGTGCGTGGGTGGAATGTCCCTATTCTACACAGTACAAGCACCATAAAGGTTATTATGGATAT
The DNA here is from genome assembly GCA_036850725.1 of Orchesella villosa. Taxonomy (NCBI): domain Eukaryota; kingdom Metazoa; phylum Arthropoda; class Collembola; order Entomobryomorpha; family Orchesellidae; genus Orchesella; species Orchesella villosa. The sequence continues at coordinate 4,328 of JAANSM010005381.1, read as the reverse complement.
GGATCGAAAGTTTGTTTCTTAATGCCTAAAACGATATTCCATTCCACCCCTGTTTAAATAAATGATTAAGTTGAGCCCAATCAACAGTTAGATTTATTGAAAAGTGCACATTAAAGTCTATCATTATTAAAAGAGAAGAGTAGCTTTAAATCATTTAACTTGGAAATATGGATCGATCTACTGTAAATAAACTGCAGCACCAGTATTGGGTTACGAAGCAGACGGTGTATCGGAAGCTTGGAAAAAAAGATGACGAGTGCATTGTAGCGTCTGATGCAGAGCTTGATGCAAAACTAGAACTTTTTAAATCAATTAGGCAGACTTCATCTGCAATGAATAAACTCTTAGATCGCTACCAGGAACGAATATGTTGTAAGTCTTCGAATTTTCAATGCAGTCTAATATTATGCCATGTATCTGCATCATTAATTATGATTCCTGATTTTGTTAATAGATTTGGCCCATGAGCAAAATGCAATGGGGAGATTTATGAAGGAATTTGGGAAATCAGACAAATCAGCCGCAGGAAAAATGATGATCCAGATGGGGAAAAGTTTAATATATTGCAGTCAACAAGAAATTGGGCTTCGGCCTCCGCTATTAAGATTGTATCAAGTAAGCAAGTCACATATTTCGTATTTATGCATATTAGCAGTCCAGTCACTTTTACCAACTTTCACTGTAATGATTTGTGTATTTGTACACAGGAAGTAGAAACATTTAGAAACCGTGCTGTAGAAGATACATGGGAAACTGTCCATCACATGGAAAAGAATCGGACAGAATATAGGGCTGCATTAAACTGGATGAAAAACGTTAGCCAGGAGCTTGACCCAGACATGAATAAGCAGATGGATAAGTTTAGAAACGTAATATATTTCAGAATACAGCTTCAGTATACACATTTACGTTTTTACATTATACGCATTATAAAATGCGACTGTATTTTGGCTTTTTAAATATATTAACGAAACTCTTTCTTAATTTGTTCTGTTACGTAAACATAGGTTCAGACTCATGTGAAAGGAAGTAAAGCACAATTTGATAAGTTAAAATTAGCATGCCTTCAAAAAATTGACTTGCTTGCAGCAGCCCGATGCAACATGTTTTCTCATGCGCTGATCCAGTATCAAAATGCAATGCAAAAAATTACTGCAAAGAATGCTAAAATATTTAATACGCTTGCAGTAACGTGTCAAGGTACAGTGTATTTCTTTTTATACAACTAATTGTTCTTCAGCTTTATCACTTGTGAAATATGGGGTAATAAATTAACTGATTGATTGCTATCAGGATATCAACATTACGAATTTTCTGTGGTGAAGGAGTTAGCGGAACCTGCTACAAAACTAGCAGAAGAAACTGGGTCCAAAGGGAAAGAACTCACTGTATCAGATCTTATTTGACTTCAACGATGAATTAGGGGATGAAACCAAATTGAAGGACAATGCTCCAAAGGAAGACTCTGATCGAAACAAACCTTCCTCCGATATGGATCTTTTAGATCCTAGCAATGCTTCACAGTTACTCGAAAACTTACTTGGAGGACCTATGGATATGAGTCCGGAAACAGAAAGTGCCCGTGACGCGTTAGACCTAGGCTTGGGATTGTGCGGAAGCGTCGACGGTAAAGAGAAAGAATCTGGAGGTGGTTCCAGTAGTGGTGCAGCAACTGGATCGCTAATCAATGTCGGCTCCTTTAAGAGTCAAGGTAATTTTACTGCAAGAACAACTGCCATTTATTTGGATTACTCGTATTGTTGTTTTTAGCGTAAATCCTTTATTGTAAACCTAGGGTCGAAACGAGACAAGGACAACGATAAAGACGGGAAGGAAAAGGATGTGATGGACCTTCTTTGTTCTGAAGATTTTGAGAGTATTCCATTCGAAACTGAGAGTGACACGCTGTTACTTCTAAACGAGATTTCTAGTGCAGCTCCCCTTTTATCAATGCAAACTGACGGTGAATTTATAGAAACAGTGCATAATTATTATTAAACATACAACAATGCACTATTTTGCAACAAACACTGATGTCTTAATTCTTATTCTTAGAGCCACTCATTCCAAACTTGGAGAATACTACGCCAAAGCCGTCGTCTTCCATTCTGAACTCATTAAATGTTTTGAAGCCATCTAGCAGTACTACTTCCTCTTCTACGTTTATGCCTTCACATTTGCTTGATTTAGGAAATCTAAATTTCGACACAAGTGGTAAAAGAAGAGCTACGCATACAACCAAAAATGAACTGACATTCACATGCTTGTAATATTAATAATTTTGCTCTTTTGCAGGTGAACTTGATTTGCTAAGCCTTAGCCTTGACACTTCCACTCCTTTAGCCAATGCGCCAGCTTCCCAGGCAGAGCATCAGACGCCAGCTGCCAGTGCTAACTCTAACAATTCTGTTAAATCATGGTACGACCTATTTGCTGATCTCGATCCAATCGGAAACCCAGATTCCATCAATAAGAAATCTGAGGATGGAAAAGAGTCTGACAGCAGATACTGCTAAACCCTGAATGCGAACAGAGATGTAAGCTTCCGAGAGAGGGAGAGGGAGAAAAGAATACATTTACAAACCATTGCATAATGAATTTTTAAATCATTCGAATCCGAATTAAATGCTAAACTTTTTATGATTACATTCAATATTATTGTTGCTGTACGTGGGAAATTTAGTCACAGAGGAGATTGCTTTTTAATTCCAGCACAGACTCATGAATAACTACACTAATATTATATTATATCAAATCTTAAAAATTATCCTTAAATTATCATAGCTATTAACATAAAACATTTTGCATACAAGGACAATATTACATAACTACAACCTGCACAAAAAAGATCGTGAGATTTGCGGCTATCTAGCCTGATTATTAAGCAGTTTAAAGTCTTTGTTTTGAGGTTTCGAGAAAGTCAATAGAACGAAAACTCACAGAAAAGACCTTATATAAGAACGCAAGGGTTCGTCGTTCGTCAACAGAAATAACGAGGAATTTAGCTTTGTAGAATGCTATACGAATGCATAACTAAAAAAGGCTAAAACCATTACAAAAACCGTGACAAAACCCTTTGTTAAGATTGTATTGCAGTCAAGTTCCCGTAACACCTGAACTCCCTTAATAAAGTTAATATAAAAACTTGATGAACTATATTCTACCCAAGATGACTCATTTCAGATGTAAAAATACCAAAAAACTGCATTATGCTTCCTTAATTTGGTGAGAATTGGTTCAACGCTGTCTTTACCCTATATAATTTCATCATAAAAATTTAATTGTGAATGTTTGTCGATACAAATTACTACCGTTATTACAAAAAAAATCACAAGTTTTAGCAACTTACCGGTCAAATAAATTTTGATCGCTTGTTGTAATTAAAGAGTGCAGTAGTTTCTGCACCCCAAGTTCTTTTAACTTTGCCTGCCTCTCCAAGGACCCATCCTCTTCCTTCCATGCCAAATTTGAAACACACATGACTGCAGCAGTTTGAAGTTTGGGTGATGAGTGTGACAAGTAGCTTGTAATTTTCTTCAACACGTCATCATTTGTCATAATAAAGTCTTTCGCAGAAAAGCCATCAGCTATATTAGAAAGCATGCAAAGAGCTTGTTCCTTAGTTTCAGGACCATGGTCGCCTTCAAGAATTAATATTGATGCTTGCATTATCTGCTTTCCATAAAGTCCCATTATATGATCTATGTGAGCGGCACAAGTAAGTAGATTCCTGAGCAATCCTAAAGTTTTCATAACAATGTTTGCTTCGTCGTCCGACAATAGTCTGAATATTTGATCCATTCCAAGTGTTACAAGAATTTGTGATTTAAGTCTCTGATCAGCTTGAAATGCTACATTCTGCAAGCGAGCAAATAATAATTTATTAGTCAAGATGAATAACAACCGAGATTTTCTTATGTTAGAAATGAGGTTCTAACCATTAAAGCCCAAATTCCATTTAAACGCAAGCCGACATCCTCATGCCGTGTTAGATTACATAGAACTTCAACTGCCTCAGATTCTAGGACAGGTTCCTTGGATGGTGAGAATTCTAAAAGTAAATTACACAACGTTGAGGAAGCCACGGCTAAAATATCTTGGCGGTTGTGTTGGAGAAGCTTCAACAAAGGTTTCCAAACAGAATGGTCCTACAGTTTCAAACAGACTCAATGAATGCGATCCTAATGTGAGCATGAAAACAGCTAAATAAAACCTGAACCTGTAACAATACCTTAAATGTTGTCCGTAGCTGCTGCACTGATCGAGATAAGGAGTGCAAACATCTTACAGCAGCTAAAGCAATATCAGGATTTGGCTCATCAAGACAT
>JAANSM010005380.1:0-10186 GCA_036850725.1 Orchesella villosa | reverse complement strand
AACTGATTACGCTGAAAATCAGTATTTAGGGATATTTCGACATGCTTGATCAAACGCTAGTAGTAGTTTTTAAATTGATCATATAATTCAAAAGTTATTGGCGGGAAACTTCAAAACATAACTGATTACGTTGAAAATCAGGATTTAGGGTCATTTCGACATGCTTAATCACACAGTGGTAGTAGTTTTTAAATTCAAAAAAACCGCCAAATTCAAAAAACCTTTATAGTATGGAATCCCAAAGAAGCGATGGGCGAGTTCATCAGGATGATCAGAGTCAAGAAGGATGGGATAGCTGGAGCGTTCGCGTGAATCCAATCGGAATGCAAATTGGTTCGCATCCACTAACAGTTTCTTCATTGGCTCGAATTCGGGATTGGTGAAATTTTGTCCAATGTAGGAATAATAGGTAGCGAAACCTGGTGGGTTAATTAAGGTTGACTACAGTTTTTGACTTAATAGGAGCCACACTTTACTGTTGTGAACTGACGCCAGGCTTACCTTCATTCAGCCATATATTTTGCCAATAATCGCAAGTGACTAAATTCCCGAACCATTGATGAGCTATGGAAAGAAAGGTTATTCACATTCACATTTTTATTATGACTCAGCACAATAACAATGAACGCTAATGATCATTAGCGAAACACTTACCAAGTTCATGAGCTAATATGGAAGAAATGGTTCCTCGAAGAGCTTCTGGAGTAACACCAGGAATTTCAATCAAATAACGGTCCCTGTTTTATAACAAACAACACATTAGGACGGAACGTTTTAATATATTCCTGTTTACGACTGCTGGCGTCATATGTTAAATTACAGAAGCATATTTGTGTCACACTTGCCAATCTTACCTATAAATATTTAATCCTGAGAGCGGACAAAATACAGCAAAAAAAGTTAGTAGATGCCTAAAATAGTGATGGAAAGTAAATGATTTTACTATTTTTTATTACGTTACCCCAATTTTCCATCGCTCCATACTGAAATTTACGAGATATTTTTAGTTAAACTCAGTACTTTTTCATTACCTGCAATGAAAAGTAATTTTATGGGTTTCTTTTTACGAAATTTATCGTATAATTTTACCGGAAAGCCAGGTACTGCGACAGAATCCATTTTTTGCATGGGATAAGGCACATCAAAATAGTTTTCATAGAAGGCAAGAACGCGAGCCGAGACATTTGCGGAAAACTCTCCACCGCCTCTGTCAATAACGGCTTTTGGGCCATAAATCTGCATATTTATTGCAAAGCAAAGTGTCACACGTGCCATTCATTGCCGCAGTCATTCATTTTCCATCTCCATTAGCATATGGCATTTTAAGGAGGCTAATGCCCAAATAATATTATATAAATATATATATCTATACCCGGACTGGACGGTTTGGAAATAAATTGCTGTCAGCTTCGGTGTAGGAATAATCGGAAACTATAAAAGCCACCGTGTAAGTTGACATTTTGACGGTTGTATTGAAGGTATCAACAATCCATCCTTTTTCTACAGTAATCCTGCAAATGGCCACATACATTACGGATTTCAACAATAATTCCTACCTTGCGCCTACCTTCAATATTTATGTGACATGAGGGAACAATGCATATTGAATATAACTACTCTAATGTCTATTATTGATACATATTTTGGCTCTGATGGTTATCATGATTGTCCTCTGTGTGTATCATTCCAGGTAATGGAAAATCGATACCAAAATTATTGTTTTTTTACTGATGGAATGTTGATGGGCTCACCACATGTACGTACATTGGTACTGAAGACACTAAATTTCCATTGCTGAGGGAAATATGATGAGCTTTCCTTCCAATACTTATGTCAAACGATGCTTTCAGCCCAGGTTCATCAAAACAAGGAAAAGCTTGACGTGCCGAGTACGGTTCAAACTGTGTTGAGACAAGGTACCTTTACGATACAAATCAAGAGAAAGAAAATTCTTAGTTCCTATTGCTTTACGTTGTATCATTAGGTAAATAACGGTCCCATGATAATAAAACCACACAGGATATACAAACGAACTAGTCTGAAACCTTAATGTACCAACTTTTCCGTAGCAAAACATTATGGTTTGACGGACATATATATAAACAAAATTATTTTTTTGCTATCTACTACGTAGCACGGAAGGTAAAAAGTATCTACTTTGTTTGTCCAGTCTTGTAGTCAGTATATTGGTTTCTGTAGAGTCCATCCAACCGCTTAAGTGAAACAGGAGCGATGTACGTTATATCGATCTCGTATTTGTGTCCAACTTGCAACTCTTTAGCCAATTTAATGACGTAGAAATCCTCGTTCTCTTCACTCTGTCCGTGATTAGTCACGTCAAGTTTCTCTCCTGTCTTGAGGTCTCTTATCTGAAACGTCAATTTGTGTAATGACACAATTAATGAAAAATATATATGTAGAAAATGGAAGAAAGCAGAATAGGTGAACCTGCGGAGCATTTTCTCCGAGTCCCTTTTATGCGAAGAGCAAAGTAAAATGGAGACGGAAGTATTACCTTAATGGCATCTTTGGGGAATTTTATAAGGAATGCATGAAGAGTAATGGAATCTGAAACTCGGACGCAGTCTACGAGGATTTTTATGTTTCCGGGTGCCGTCCATTGAGCTCCTAGTTTGCTGCCATTGTTTAGAATTGGAGTTATTTCTAGGATATAATGAAATGGAACGACTTCTAATGGAAGACGAAATTTTTTTCCACTTGTCAGTGTCCCATTCTTGTCCCGAGGTATGTAGTTCTTTGTGAAAACATCATCACGCGAGCCTTTCTGCCAGATATTTGTTGGTGGAGCAAAAATATCGTATTCCTTTTTCTTAAACCTTTCTCCACCCATATGCAGAAATTTTCGGGGGAACGTGAGGGAGCCATAGGCTTCAAAAAATAAAATGAATAACACTAGACAAACAGGACGAAGAACGAGAAACCTTTCCATGATGGCGATGGAATGGATAGTGACTTAAAAATTATGACCAATGCTAACTCCCATTGCACAAAATCATTTATTTTTGGGGTATCTTAACCTGTAGCCATTTAAAATTATTGAGACTAGCTTGCCGTTATCTAATAAATAATCAATTAGCAGACAACAATGACTCGTGTAATTTTGCATGTATGACTAATCGCTAGCAAAAAAGAGGCATCCTCACAACTACTTCTGGGACATGAATACTAATTTATTGGTTGTTACTTGTGACAATGGTGCTTATTACTTATGAGTTTGTTCACAGTTGGTAGTAGTCAAAATAGAGTGCAAGATGAAGCCTTGACCAAATTCAGCAAAGAATTTATATGCTGTGGCCAAAAATTCAAATAAATATTCATATCAGCAACTAACCGTACACTCTTGTAAAATATTAATATTCAATAAATTCCATTTTGATATAAAAGCTGCTGAAACTTAATGCACGAGACCGGATATTGAATGGCTAGCCACAACATAGTCACGAAATCATATAAATAGCACTTCACGTGGAGTAAAATATTGGGATCGCGACTCCTTTAGTATAACTTATATACTCTTGCTGGCATTAATGCGCACACCTCACATCATCATGATAAGCTGTGTTCTTGTAAGTTTTCTTTCTCAAGAAAACCTAGTTTTCTCGAGAGAGGTTCATTGAACATGCGTGCCCATAAATGTAAAACTTACTATTTCTACAAAAACAGTTCATTTTGGGGTGTACATTTTTTTGCATATCATGTGAAAAACGCTTCTAATTAAAGAAGGCTAAAGCATGAACGAACAAAAATATGGAAATAGCGTAGTGTGACGTTAATTATATAACCGAATGAATGAGCGTATACAATATGAACTTATATATACTCTCCATTCTCCAACTTATATTCAACATTCAGCCAACTCTGTCTTCGCCTTTTACTCCTAAGGTATATAACAATGTCAATGCCGAGAACACAAGTAGTAGAGTTAGTATATCGAAGCATAACAACAACACACGCCTGCTACAATGTATACACTCCTTTACATTTACAAACATGTTTATAAAGGAATCCCCTTTCTTGCTTTCTAGCAAAACTGTAAAAAAACGAGAGCTCTGGAGTCAGGAGTTGTGTGAACGTATAAAGAACAAGATCATAAGCCCAAAGTGAAATATATGCTTTTACTTTTTGTTACATTGCACACCCTTGTCTATGCAATATATATACCCTCCTTTACTTCGGCTAACCCATCTCAGCAGTACGATTTTCTGGTTTTCTCATATGGTGGTGCGGTTGAAGCAAGAGAGCTCTGCATACAACTTCAACTCACTTGCCTGGGGATCCCCTGGTTTTGTGTTGAACTTACATTGATTCATGCTTTCAGTCGACTCTTGCTTCTGCTTGATAGTAAGACTGTGTCAAACAACTCCTCGCTCCTTCTTCTTTCGTATTTCATTGCCTAAATCTGAATATAATTCGCAAAGTTTTTCTGCGATAAAATTTTTAAGCCAATAATACTTTGACTTCTCAAGTGATTCATGGTTTTAAAGCAGTTTAAAAAAAGTTTTAAAAAAATGTTTGTTGGACAACGTAAGAGCAGCTGCATGCTTCAAAAATATTGATTTGTTTGCACGTTTGCAGTTATATGGGTTCAGCAAAGTCTAAATACAAATCTTTAGTGTTGTTGGTAGGTTAAGCAAAATCAGTGATGAGCTGATGTGGACAAAACTATCGAATTTTGTGTACTTTCAGATTTGTTACTGGATACAGTTTGAGTGACGGAAGTTTATTTACAGTAAATCACAAACTGCAACTGATCCTGCTGACAACGACTTCTACTTTGTTAAATCCTTGAGTCAAAATTTTTGACATTTCCTCTCTGTAAGTGTCACACTACGTCAATGCATTGTACGTTACTCCGGCTCCGCTTTTACTGCTACGCCAAGTTGTACACTTGTTTATAACAGTTTTGACTTCAACTTCTTGGGAAGTATGATCGTATACTAAGAACACGAAACGTGCATGACGCTTTTGACATTTGGACACACGCTTAAAATAATACAGTCTCGGGAGTTTACAGTTTTTGCCTGGTGCAGTGAAAAGCACTCCGCATTTATGACAAAGGGACACATATAATCGGACCATAAGACCCGGAATGCTCTTTCTTACTACATGCTATTCCCACACATTAAGAACATATATAGGAAAAGTGGTGAAATGGTGAAATTCGATCTTCTCTGAATTTTCTCTGATCCGGATTATGAGGGTTCCCCCATTTTTGGATATAAAAGTAAAGTTAGTATTGAAACTTCCGACATCGTGCATCACTTACTTTTGGAAAAGGAACCATCCACTTTATTGAATCTACCTCTCAAGAGTAAGTCCCCCAACATATTATAGCATTTAGACATCCTCGACTTTAGATGGCTTCTCAATAATATCCTTTTGCTTCTTTTCTATGATATTTAATTCTATGTTTCTCCACATTTATACTCATTTCCTCAAAGTTAGTCCCGTTTTATGGATTTACTGTGTACCTTCACATACTCAGCCATTGAAATCTGTCAAGGTTGACTTGACATGACGTGACTTTGCACTCATACTTGAATTATCTTTCACTCCTACTCCCAGCTTCTTTACCGCAACTTATTAAAACAGACTTCAGATTGGGTATATATACGCACTACGCAGAAACGCTGACAGGAAAGCAGGGAGAAATGTACTATGCTGGATAATATTTTACTTACATTTCAAAAATTAAAGTATGGAATTTTGACAGGGAACCCACTCTTTGTTCAATTCAAACGAAACGAATCAAAACGTAAAACAGACATGTAATCTCGACACTTCAATTTTCAATTACTAACAAAACTGATTCATGAAGGAAATGGAAAGTATGGGCCATTTGGTATGTTTATCTGGTTCGCTTAAAATAGCGCAAAAGTTATAAAATGTTTCAGCATCCCATGATTTAGAAGTTCACTGTCTTTGTACGCACTCTAAACCCAACGTAAGAGTAATCTATATTGGAAGAGTTACACTGATTATCCAACCATAAATTTTGTAATCTATACTGTTTTAGAACTTCGTTTTGTCTTATTACTATTTATCCAGCATACTTTTTTTTAAATCCCGATGTAATATGGTAGCGAAGTTTGGCTTCAGGATCTCTCATATACACTATGATTGCTTAAATATAGATTAAGGAGAATTAATTTCAAAGATTTATTAAATTACGACCTTCTTTGCTGCTCGTGTTATTAGTGCTGTCCTATTACATATATATTTGTCCTCTCTCAGAACAAAGGTTGCCGAAATAAATGACGGGGAAATTGGTGAGCATCACATGAAGTGTTTCATCTTGGGTGCGAACAAGGATGTTTTAATCAGGATGTTGATTAATTTGAATTCAAATAGGTTCATTCACTCCAATTTAATGCATAAAACAAATAGCCATCATGTTTCTGTCCTTTGAAACCTGAAACAGTAGAATTATGTAAGTCGAAAACAAATCCAATAAAATTCTAGTTATATATTATGATGGTCCGTTGGAGTACTCAGAACGAATTAATGAATATCATTTCGAAACTTCAGATTTACACTTATATTACAAGTATTGCAAATTGCAACAGACTTTATTTGTAAAACTTGGCGATTTTTGTTATTTGAGCTGTGGATATGACTCACATCAGTCCCTATTTGCAGCCCAGTTACCAGTTTTTTGTACTCATACTTTTTTCTTCTTCTTTTATGATGAGCAATCAGTTATGGTTCGTAATATACAGAAAAAATATATATGCTTTCGCCCACACGTACACAAACATGAAATCATTTGTAATTATTTTGCACCTAATGATTTGGACATGATGACGACAGTAAACTTGAAATAGCAGTAGTAGTAATACCAACGTATACACAAGATTGCCGATAGATTACAATGATCCTTTCATTGTTGATGATGATTCTTGCTTTGTGTCTTAGTCTTAAGCATAAAAATCAAGACTTTTACCTACAAATCATATTAGATAGCTAGAAACTATAAGGCAATTTATTGCCATCCGAAGTGAAAATCGTGAAAACGTAGAAACCTTATATATATACATTTGCATTAGCTAAGCATACTATAGCTATAATATTGCTATTGAAGGAAGGATATTTAGGATTCGGATGACTTTTTATAATCGTGTACCTAAGCTATAGTGTCAGTGTCAAAAGTTGTACGATCCATTCAACCTGTCCACAAAACAAACAAAGCCAATATATCTTACACATTCCATCGAAACCTTGCATGTTGGTTGTTGGTCAGCAGCGATGCAACACCAGCTCGCTTTCTATACTCGGAGATAACTGTGCATTAAATTGCATATGCAATACAGACATAATAATTTTATACGAGCTGGGCAGGGTGGGTTTCAATAATGAAGGATAAATGTTAGCTACCAATTCTCGTGTGGTCATCTCCTCAGGTTAGTAACTCATGCATACTCAATTCAGGCATACCGAAACCGAGCCGTGGCATATAAACTTTACTGTTGGAACGTTTTCCTACACACACACAAAACTCCACTCACACATGCATCACTACAAAGGTAATTGGGCGTGAGGAGAATCCCTTGTAGTAGCTAACTCATGTTGACAATGGGCTTCCATCATCATCATCATTTACTATTATCATCAAAGTCACAGCTACGAGCTCCCGCCTCTAATGCACACAAACACACAACGAGTTTTATTATATTTGGGAAGTTCCAGCATAACCAGAGAGTACAGACAGTTTTTGGGAAGCACATAATATATAATGTCTACGGAAAGCGTACATGAAAACCGAAAGAGACAGAGGAAAAAACTCGATGTTTGGGCGTTGTTTCGAATTTCTCTGGCCATATACAATGTATTTACTTTTATTCACTCTCCGTTTCCGTCTATAAATATGCCAAACCATAACTTATACATTGGCACATTTATAAAATCCTGCATTTATTCTGACATATATGCAATGCAGTATCCACAAAATTTCTTGTTTGTCTTGTACCTGTGCGCACACAAGGGATGATGCTCATTGATCGTGTGTTCATTGGGAACGTTACGTTTTTGTTTAGGAATGTAAAAAATCATGTGTCATCTAATATGCTTCTGTCTATCTGTCTGCTCCTGTTAGCTCAAATATTCGTCTCAACATTTATGTTTACACAGCGTAATGTAAGAACTCATCTTCTTGTGTACCTTTGCTGACTGATTATTCTTAAGATAAGAGTGAAGACAGAAAAAATACAGGTTGAAAACGTTAAGAGGACGGATCCACCTACATGTAAAATAATATATTACCCATGCACGCAGTCGACAAACACTTACCATTCATTTTCTCTCTGAACTTGTTAGATTTTTATTTTATTGGATTATCTCTTGCTGGTAATGTTTGATGTTGGACGGTGTGTCATTTCCATATTTGCTCAATGAGTAAACATAACATGCTCATTGTGCATGTAACCACTGTGCGGTGAAGCATTGATATGTGTTTGAATGTAGTCGCAGCCTGTACGATGGAACTCATCATTTTTTCAACTTCCAAACTCATTTTCCTTTCCCTTTGCAAACCTTTTTTTCCTACCTGGACATGTTGTATAATGATATTAGTTCCATTTACAGGCTTCATTCAACTGCGACCATCGGATTAATGCTGTAAACCAATTATTTATTGCATTTACTGCTATTGCACATGGACTTATGGCACGCAATGCTTTCCAATAAAATGGGAAGGAGAGCAGACGCTTACAGTCATTGTAAAAGAGAACAAGTTAGATCCACAATTCAGGATGAAAAATGAAGAAAAGAAAATTAATTACACTATATTTCAACGATTATACACAAACTCATCTGGCCTACGCTACATTCAACATTCTGTAGGCAGTTCATTTGGTGGTGCATTGCAGTATTCGAGGCTCACGCGAGTTAAAGCGTTACGTTATTTAGAGAGAGAGTGTGTGTGAAGAGCACTTGAATGAGTTTTAGTCAGGTGTTGTTTAAATGATGATAAGTATTGCGATGCGTGCTCGAATTTTCTACTGCTGATGCGAAAGCCTCCTTGATGAAAGTACGAAAAAGCAAGCTAGTGGAGATGAAAAATGAAGTGGCGAAACGGAAAACAAGACCAAAATGCAATGTAGAACCAAAGGGATTGTCAAAACCATTTTAGAGACAAAAAGATAAAGTTAAGCCACATGATGCTACAATATACATATTATATACCGCACAGCTAGAAATATATAAGTATAGTAGTACAGCATTAAAGCATAGTAAGAAGAATCTTGTAAAGGAACAACACGAATAACTTTTTATACCCGTTGTTGGTTGTAGCTTGATTCTAAAGTTTTTGATGCAGGTGCAGCGACACGAAAAGTGGTAAGGATATACACAGGTTAAATCGAGGAGGTATGGTCATTGTGGGCAAGCTCAACCTCATCTCAGAAATATCTTGTAGAGAAAAGCTTTTGTATTACGTAGTCAATTCCTACCGCTGCCTGCTCACATCCCATCATGTATAATATTTGAGGCAAATGCCCTGAAGAGCTTGAAAAGAATGTGAAATGAAGTTAGGTCAGAAAGTGAAGCCAAGTCAGTGCAAGAATCCATTCTCCCGTGTATCTTGTTTTTAACAGACACGCATAAACACTCCACCCACCAACAAGTCTGTTATTACATAAATCTAGAGAATGGACGTATTTAATATTTTATGCGCAAGTAATATGCTTGAATAAGTTCAATCACGAATCACTTATCAGTAGGGAAAAGTAATTCGTTTGAAGTATTCCGGCTTCATCATTTATGATCCAAGGGAGCCATGCAAAGCAAAGCATTGTGTAATAGCTATATCTGCATGCGTAATGTTATGTGTTATCAACCTCTATATATGAATCAGAAAGGATAAAATTGGAGCATACTCAGAACCACTGATCTAATTCTTGTCCAGTCAATGTGTATGCAATTGAAAATTCCCAATGTCAACTCAGTGACCGTTGTCTTTTCCTCAATGCATTACGCAACGAACACCATATCCGTTCAAGCTATTATATACGCGTTGTAATTGAATGTATGAAAGCGGACTCACATGCAAAAATATCCAATGCTCCAGATTAATGGAAGCGGTGGTAGGTAAAATGCTTTAAATGAAGAGTTATTACTCACACAGTGAAGAAGTAAAAGGAAACGGCTTAGTGAATATGAAGTCATGTAG
>JAANSM010005379.1:0-10187 GCA_036850725.1 Orchesella villosa | reverse complement strand
GAAATACTAGGACTCACATGCTCCAATACTTAGTTGTACTATTACTGCCATGCCAGCAACGAGAGACTGACTTTCCTCAAATCCCAAAGACAATATGAACTAACTGGAAGAAGAGCACACAAGTTGGGGGCACATGAGTAAAAGTCCGAGTGGAACAGACCTAAGTATTCCTAAAACAGTGTGATACAAGAATGTATGGCAGATATGGCAGCTCTTCCTTCACTAAGCTATGCTCAACTCACAAAATAATACAAGTTTTTTGTATTTCATGGAACTGTTAGCATATTGGAATATCGTATTAGCGCCATTTCCCAAATAATTGTAGGTTTATATGTGATATTGATAGAATTATGGTATTTGTTTAGTTTGATGTCTCAAGTGAATGAAAATAAGGGTATATTCAGGGAAGTGTGGTTGAATGAATTCAAGGCTCGACAATCTTCGAATGAATAAGATAAATAAAAAGCTAAGATCCAAGGGGTAAAATAAATGAATATTAGTGAAGAAAGAGGGCTGACTTTCATCTTTGTTTGAAATCCTACCATTGCATTATCCAATTGCAATTTCATGATGAATACCTGAGCCATATAGAGAGGTTTTATCGGTTGGATTGCATCAAACGGGACGCAAGAATCCGTCTGTTGGAAAAAATTATATAAAATTGTTTATTGCATTTCTGGACGTTTCAAGACATGCTCTATCAAATGCACTACTTTTTACAAAAAAATATATAAAAACAAGCACCATACTAAACGGCGGGAGTATCTATGACTCTCCTTAGGTTGCCAAATGCATCGTCATACTTAAGTGACTTTACGTACCTGGTTAAAAAAATGCAAAAAAGCAACACACTAAACGGCGGGAGTAACTATGACTCTCCTTAGGTTGCCAAATGCTTCGTCATACTTAAGTGACTTTACGTGCCTGCTTTAAAAAGGGATTTTTTTGCTTTTGTGATGTTGTAATTGCTTTTCTGAATGTTTAGAGATGCAACCTGTCTGTTACGCTACACTTTTCGGAATAAAAAAGAATTTAAACCTCACCAAGTATCGAGCTTGCTGGGAAACTTTAAACTTTAACATGCAAATTGGGGAAATGGCTTGGGGAGTTGGAAGTACGTCTCGTCTTTTAACGGAAGACACTAAGGGAGCGTTCAAAAAGAACGTAACGGCACCAAGGGGGGAGGGGGGTACTAGTGCCCAGTTCATGTCTCATGTACATGAAAATTTCATTTCAAGTTCCATTCATGTCCTTTCATGTGACCTATATAAAAGGAATTTTTCAAAACATACATGACATGAATTTTAACATGAATATGATAACATAAAAACGACATGAATTTGTCGACATGCATGCACATGAATTTATTTTATAAACTATTAGAATACTATTAGATTAGAATTATTTTATTTTATGACTGAAATTTAAGAAAATAACGCCTGAAACTTCAAGTAAATCAGCAATGTGTCTTGCAGATATTGCATTATTTGTAGTAAACAATAGTTACTTCTGTTTTGTGTAGTTTGTAGGGTAATATTCTTGATAAAACTTGATTGGTTAGCACTGCTGGATACCTTGCATGCCCAACCCTTGAAATTCATGTAACATGCATGCACATGCATGTACATGAATACATGACATGAAAAGAACTTTCTTTTTGAACATGAAAGGACATGATAAATTCTTACATGAAAGGACATGAACTGGGTACTAGGCGGTACATCCTAGACCGCTACAAAGTGTGATACAGGGGGTGTGTGGTGTTGTTAGTTGCGTGACGTAACGCCTTTTCAACAAAGTTTCCATCCTTTTATTTTAGAATCAAGCTTTGCGGTGATAGAAATTAGAATATTATGCGCTAAGTTTGAAATTTAACAAGTTTGGCTTGTTCATCAAAACGATGAGAGGATTAAATGTACAAAAGTCCACGGAACGTCGACGTTGTTGTTTATGTCAAGCCATATGGTAAGTTTATTCTGAAAAGTGTAGCGTAACAGACAGGTTGCATCTCTAAACATTCAGAAAAGCAATTACAACATCCCAAAAGCAAAAAAAATCCCTTTTTTAAGCAGGTACGTAAAGTCACTTATGACGAAGCATTTGGCAACCTAAGGAGAGTCATAGATACTCCCGCCGTTTAGTATGTTGCTTTTTATATATTTTTTTGTAAACAGTAGTGCATTTGATAGTGCATGTCTTGAAACGTCCAGAAATGCAATAAAATAATTTTGGGATTTTTTTTAGAAAAACTAAAAAAAAATTTATTCTACATAAACTTTAAAAAATAAATTAAAAAATATTTGTTTTTGTAAAAAGTAGTGCATTTGATAGAGCATGTCTTGAAACGTCCAGAAATGCAATAAAAATTTTTACATATTTTTTCCAACAGACGGATTCTTGCATCCCATTTGATGCAATCCAACCGGTTTTATCTGCGAAAGTCTGATAGTCAAAACTGTGCCTTAAAAACAAAGTGTGAAAGTTGAGGGAAAACTGAAAATGTTGAGAATGGTGCAACATGCCTTCAGAAGAGCCATGTCAGAGTGTGAACCAAAAACTCTCAAGTATTTCTTACAATACAAGATGAATAACCTGAATATACTACTATGAAAAGTTTTTACACGAGATCAATTCTTTTTTCAACTTCACGATTACATTTTATGACCAGAATTGGTGGGGGTACAGCGAGGTATGTAAAAGTTCCAGTTTGGTACGATGTTTTCCCCATCACCACTATTGTTGCGCCAGTGAATATTTAAATAAAAAATAAAATTATTGTGTAACAAATTTGTTATTATTCCGAAATTTCGAAACCAATTTAAGGAAAAGAAGCAAAACAGTTTTAATTTTGTTTTGTAAAGAAAGCGATTGCGAACAACCTAAGACTTTAAAACGGAAACAGGAGTTAAGACCTGCAAGTTCATTTAAAATAATGTGCAAGCTAATTTGAGTCATACTTATCATATTTTGGTCTCTTTTTTAAAAACAAATTATGAATTTGAAAACAAGGAATTGTGGATTCAAATGTTTAAATTTTATCTATTGAAAACGGTATTGCTAACAATCCAAGACTTTGAAACGGGAAATAGTGTTTGGGACAAAAATATTATGAAGCCTTTTAATGCACTGATTATGTCATTTAGGGATTCATGGTTTTTCTTGAATTTTGATCATGTAGGGAAAGTCACTAAGCATTATATTACTTTCCATTTGGTTAAGGGCTTGGTTATGAAATTTCTTGAAATTGTAGACAATTTCTATTTATTCAAAAAATTGCACAAAAGTTGCAAAAAATAGTTGGCATCAAAAGGTAGGAATCTTTGTTGTATAGGATCGTCTATGCGTCCAGGTGAAATGCAGGCAAAACAACTTATAAAAATTTGTGCTGAGGGGTAGGAATTAGTTCCAGCCTTACACACAGTGATCGACAGTTTATTATGCAATGGGGAGCAGCATGGGCAAATTCATAGTGTAGAAGCTATAGTTTATATAAATATACAATAAACGATTTACCTTGGGAGCAAGCTCCTTGTGCTCCTTCCTATTCGTCTTTCTTAAGTCATTCCGCTGCTCAATATTAAAACTGGTCTCACTCACCGATATGAATATGCCATTGGAACTATGATTGAACTCCTTTTAAACTCTTACATTCTAAACAAAATCGTAGCCCTTACCCTGTTTATCAGTCGATGTTTCGGAGAATTTCACAAACAACTATACACACAAGCAATACACAAGAAGAGCTTAGTCTCTTAGTTTTCTCACCGCTTAAAAAGTCTCAATTCACACACTCAAAATGGGAGAGATCTTACAGTCGCCAACGATGCAGCAAGAATGATTTGTAAGCAACAAGTTCGTTAAATATTTTCGCTTCTGCTACATTCTCTGTCTGTGTTCCTGAGCGGGATATGTCCTCTATGTATACACAAAAGGACATCACTTCACGATGTCTATTCACGTTTCATGTGCCTTACTATGTGCAATAGTCGTATACTAGCTAAATGCTTTATATCAAAATAACTCCTCCACAAATTATATGTGCATGTATATATGTATTTTAAAACAGATCAACGGCGAAAAAGGACTTCTGGGTATGGGTATGCGTACATGCTTCTCATAGTAGACACGCCAGCATCCAAGAAGATTATGAGGAATGATTCGGATGGAATAAAGCACATATCCACATTTTCATCCGCTGGTTACATTTACTAGCAAGGTATATTTGCAGCTCTAAACTACACTGCCGTTCACGTCTGATTCAAATAGCCTGAAAAAGTGTATACTGGTTCATTTTCTGGTGTAAAGTTTTACTTGGCTTTGTTTTGTATGTTTGTCTATCCGTAGAGTGTAGAGATGGTATGAAGGTGATATGGATACCATGAAATGTCTATATTTATGTATATAGTGATGCGTCATAAGTATCACTGCATTTATATACAATGACTATATACATTTATATACACTTTAATAGGGGCTGCATTAAAACATGATTTACATCCATGCGAAAGAAAAATGCAATGTATGCGTAGCATTAATTAGTAATTTGATTAATGGAAGGAAATTTTAATTTCCTTGGAACATTAGTATTCACTTTTATTTTCCAATGATGTTATTGAAAAATGGGAGTTTTTGACTTTGAATGGAAAAGACTCGCATGCATTTTTCTTTTGATATTAGTAGCAAAAAGTGTGTCTAAACATAGCAAGGAGTGTATAACTGAAATAGATATGTACAGAAAACATTTTTGAAAAAAACAACACAGACCAATTTTTAGAATGTTAAACGTTACGTTTTCTGATCGACATTTAGAAACAGAAAATGGTTTATTTAGTACATTTTAACTTATGACTATCCTTATATCTTAGGTCAAAATAAATGTGAATGTCATTAGTAATGACTCATTACTATATAATCATGTTGATTCTGTAGGAGAATCCAAAAACAATCTCATTTAAAATGACTGTGACCTCCTCCTAGCCCCCTGTTTCTGGGTTCATTATAAATGTGAAAGCTACTACACTGTGATAAGCTGATGATTCCATGTAAGAATGGGAAATAAAAAGCTGTTGCTATTTAATGTCACCGTCGCCTGTCGGCTTCCCATTTGCCAGGTCAAAATAATCGTTAAAACTATTCCACTGTGATCAGCTATTGATTGTTTGTAAGAAAGGACGAAAAAAATTCTTTGCCATTTAAATGCTTTTGACCCTCGATCCCTCTCCAATGTCTGTGGTCACAATAAAAGGTTAAACTCGTTTTACTGTGATCAGTTGTTAAATGATTTTAACGATTTTTTAACTAGAAATTAATTTTATATTTCGACGCCCAGAGATCGTGTAACAGGGGGTCCACAGAAGTGACATTCCTATCAAATATTATTTTAACTTTTACTATGTATGTCTCCGTGTTTGAGATCAAGAGGTCAAGTAGATTCCGATATATTGTGTTTACAGCAGATATGCAGAAGGATATTTATGTCATTATCTACTAAATACACTTGTTCAACGCTTTCAGTAAATAATAGATTGCATGCAGGCAAGGCGGATCCGAAGCTGTTACCAAACTAACAAATGACTATAATTATGATTATGATTAAAATTTTAATCACGTGAATTACTCGAAACTAGTTACCCAAGCTAGTTATTCAACCTAGTTACAAAAAATGCTAGTTAGTCAGGCTAGTTACCCAAGCTACTTACCCAATTTTCGTCGAAACATTCAAAACTACTACAACTGTGTGATCAAGCATACTGAAACGACCTTACCAGAGTTGTTCAATCCCAAATATTTGATGGTCGGATTGTGGATTACTTATTAAAAGACAATGGATTGGGATTTTAGCATGGGGTCGTTATTAAGTTTTTGTCGATTGGATTATGAATTAAATCGAAATCCATTATCTGGGATCGGGAGTTTGGATTCTGGAGTACATAATCCATAATCCGATTAAATGGATTTTTCATAAGCATGTATTTTGCTAAAAATTTTCCTCACTGCGTCTAATTAAAATGCTTCTATTCGGTTACTCCCAAAAAAATACCTTAACATTATCATCAGTCGACGTTGTAGATTAATGTATGTGGTCGTTGTTTAGTTTTTGTCGATTGGAATATGGATTAAATCGAAATCCATTATCTGGGGTCGGGATATTGGATTCTGGATTACATAATCCATAATCCGATTAAATGGATTTTTCATAAGCATGTATTTTGGTAACAAATTTCCTCACTGCGTATAATTAAAATGCTTCTATTCGGTTACTCCCAAAAAAATACCTTAACATTATCATCAGTCGACGTTGTAGATTAATGTATGTGCAAATTTCAAAATTTATGAATCCGAAGTTGGATATCTACATTACGTTGTACTGTCCTAACAAGAAAACAGTATAGTAAAAAAATAACTTCACACATCACCAAGTATCCACTAATCTGCGGTTGACCATTGACATGATTTCCACTATTATTAATATTTAACGAGATGAGTATTGCCATTATGCATCAATTACGATGTATTATACAACATTTTTCGAAAAGAAGTGCGGAACTACATTTTATTTTGCAGTCAACAACTACTTTTCCATTTGTAAGAACTTAAAAATAGTTGAAAATGGTGGTATTTGATATAATTTAATTCAACAATCCAGAATTGCGGATTATACAGACTTCTTTTTTCAATTCTTGGATTGTTTATGATTATGACATCACAGCTAGCCAAACGGGATTGTGGATTATGGATTATCCTAAAAAAAACTCAAAGCCTGGATTGGGAGCATGGATACAATCCATAAAGCCAATCCCGTAATCCTGGATTTTGATCAACTTTGGACCCTACATACAGCGATTTACAGCGTATTCGGTGATGGTTTGAACTTTCCCGCCAATAACTTTCAAATTGGTGACCGAATTGGCTGAAAAGTATTCAGTGCCGTGACCTTAAGGATTAGCACCTTTGTACCCAATTTGGTGAAAGTCGGTCAAAGTATGTGGTCAGGAGAGAGGGAACGGACGGACACACAGACACAAACTTAGTAAAATTATTACTTAGCTCTATACTACAGCTGGGTAGTAATGTTAAGTTTCGTTTTGAGATACATGAAAACTTTTTCCCCGGAATGCATAGGGGTAGATAGCCAATGGAATTATGTATATGTATTGCATTGAACATTTTTAGTGAGCATGTTAATCCACATATTTTAGAGGAAGTCCAGTTGGTCCGCGTGACTTAGAATGTGAGTGCAAAGTCGAGCGGAAAAGTACCGGCTAGGGTGGTTGCGTCACGTTCATCTTCTTCTGGTTGAAGGTTAGCACTAGCTGAAGTCAAAATGATGAGAATAGATGAGATGATGGAAAGAAGATTTTTGCTGAGTGTTTTCATGTATCGCATATGCATATGGATATGAATTTTATGAGTATGCATACAGCTGCTTGAACAAAAGGTGATTGAAACGAACGAAACGAACGTAAGTAAGATGGTGTAGTAATAATATGTAAAATAATTTCTCGATGAAGTTCACTTTGTGTAACGTCAGCCGAAATATGGAGTGCAATTGAACCTGTCCAGAAACAAATATTGCAACTAGATAGAAACATAATTTTGAGAAGAAAACATCGGATTTATTTCAAAGACAGTGAAATTATTTTCATGCTTAATTGACACGGCATATGAACCCTGGGGTATAATAAGAAATGTGACATTATTACAACGGAAATGCATAAGTCAGGTATACTTGAGCTCCATCCCTAAAAATAACCAACAATTCATATGTGTATTGCAATTTTGTGAAAGTAATTGAGAGATAAACGAAAAGAGGTTCAATAAATTATTGCTACTTACCCTCACGGCGTTCGGCGAAGAAGTAACAGAGGACAGAAACTATCAAAGGGAGATAAAAGCACAAAATTTATTGTGTGTGGAATAGTTCATTAATAGTAGAGAGAGAGAAACCAAACGAGAAACGACGTGCTATATTTCTTGTTGGATGCAGTTGTCGGACGTATTAGTTTTAGTGATGCTGATGTCCCTATTTTTGTATGAGAGTTTGCACAATCTACTTGGGTTTCAGACATACTCTAATCCTTTATCATTAAAACCTATAAAATTCTTGCAACATGATAGCAACCATGCAACTTGCTCAGTTTAATCTAATTTGCAATAACATTTTACAATTTCCTTTCCATTAGATAAGTAAGTAATGTAAAATTGTGTGAATCCTTTCATATATTTTTTAGATCTAATTCATATGATCATGACGTTTCGTTACTTTATTTTTTTCTAAATTTAGAATAACTTGTTTCCATTTTAGGACGTCTTATCGCTTATCGTGATTCGGGCTTACACTTTCTTTTGTAATCTCCAATAACAAAAACTACCTGCTTTAAAACAAAAAATATTGGAACTTTTTAGTTCGGGATTTTAAATTAATTAAAAAAACAAACTCGGCGAGGTGTTATGTTGTGCTGAAGTGTATTGACCTTGACTTATTACATACATGCAGTTAAAAACTGGCAATTTAAACTACCTGCTATTCTATTTACACTACCTTTCGATTGGTATATCACAAGCCCTGTAATTTTTGTTATATGTCTATTGACATTGACCTTTGATCCGGTTCCTGTTGACCGATATTTAATTAAATTTCATGCTTGCATTTTGCAATGCTTAAACTTTAGACTGATGTATCACGTCATATACCTATTTCATCTGAAATCTGCAATGATCATGACTTTTGTCCTAGTTCTCATTGATAAATTTCAAATTAAGAACGAAGCTTGAATTCTAGACTATATTGCGGTTTGTTTATTCTATATCATGTATTACAAGCCACATATTGTGACAATGCGTATTCTTATTATGACCTAACGGTTCCTATTAAAGACCCACTCCGATTATGTTGAAATGTGTAATAAAATTAAAGTGTTATGCTTTCTAACACTGAATATTGCAGGGTATGGTAATCCATCAAAAATACTTTACTCACCGAAAAGTAACAAAGCCAAAGCGAAGAAAAAGAGAATCCAAAAGAAGACAATTGCTGAAGCCGATACCGGCTGCAAGTTGCCATTCTCCAGTGGAATTCCTCTAGTAACAATCACTTCATTGATCACGGTCGACATGATGAACAAATGATTTGATGGATGATTTCAAGGATTTCCTGTCCTGTCAAAACAAATCGAAAATTTTACGTTTTTCATTTGCTCATTCCGGAAAACTCAACAACTTCTGCAAAGTTAATATCATCAAGAAAATTGAAAAATAATTTATCAACATATTTGTAACCTTTATAGATAATTTCCGGAAGGAGCAAATGTCAATGTCGGTAATAAATGCAAAAAAGCAATAGTTATAACCTCAAATTATTACCTTCACTTGGCTGAAAGCTTCACAAGGTTTACAGCTACTTGGAGTGATGAATGCAGAACAAATCAAAATATTTTTACAAAAAGACACTTTATATGTACGTTGTTTTATGTGAAGTGCACAAGTGCATGTAACCCACGTGTAGAAGATAATTAGGCTGCGTAATGACAACTGAGGAGCGAACTGAAGGTGATGCTGGAAGTAGATTTGTTGGAATGTAAGTGGAAACGAAAACACACAAAATTTTGTGAATGAAATCAGCTTGACAAAATATACGAACTTACTCCGATCAGGATGGAAAGGGTAATGATGATGTGATGAGAGTATGATGCTTCCTTATAACCTGATTTCCTCTGATCCGCTCTCTTCACGAAGTATTGCAGTCTTCTCAAAACCCATACTAAAGCATATAAAGCAATATGACTTATTCGCAAAACGATGGCAGCAGATTCATTGAGAAATGTGAAAAGCATGTAGCTAGACATGAAGTTATTGATAATATAGACTAATTTTGAGACGTTGCTCCCTTTCTAATCCTTATCACATACCATTATTGCTTTTCATTTCCATATGGTGATAAATGGCAAGCGGGGCTAATGAACGATAACGATAATCTCGAAATACAATACATTTGTGTGAATGATTAAAGATTTCTGTGCTTATATAATAACATGTTGAGTTTGACTACACTTCTTTGTGGGCTGGTATTGAAAATGTGAGCGTAGCAGGTTCAAGTTCAAACTCATTCCAATTTCAAGATGTCTAGATTAAAAATGAATGAATAAATTGGAATTGGTATCCTGCCAATCTGTAGCAATTTTGTACTG
>JAANSM010005378.1:0-10187 GCA_036850725.1 Orchesella villosa | reverse complement strand
TTTCAATTCAACTTGGGAATCAAAGTCGTTGGTAATCTGACTTGATTATTAATGCAATAGACCATATCAATGCAATGCAATAGACTGTAAAGTCACGTGGCGTATCTATACATAATATTCATTTTGTAAAACGGTAGTATTATGGTGCAGGTATCCCCGAAGAAGTAGTGTCTTATATTACAGCCATGAAAAATGATACCATATTTCATAAATTCAGATTGACTTCCAACAACCCACGTCGTATCCAAATCAAATTGTGGTACATTCAATAAGGCAATGTATTGAAGTTGCTCCAATGATTCTCTTAATTTTTACTAGGATTAAACTTTATAAATTGAACACCCTATCTCTCCGGCACACGAATTGTCCCTCCTGACGCTGACATGTGGTGATCATTTTGTATTACTGAGCAATAAAATAACGTGGTCTAAAAAGATGAATACCAACATGGATTTGAGTTAATGTAAGTCTAATACAGTTGAAATTAGTTACTAATGCATGGTTGATAATACACATGCATACTTAATATCCACCTACGCAAATTCAAATTATATACCACAATTCTATTGTAAAATGACAGCATTTACGCACACTATTGAATTAATACTCATTTCATTTCCCTTTCTCTCTGCTCGAAAATTGTAGTACTGAAACTCATTTCAATGCGGGGGCGTAAAAACGCAGTAGTTATTTGGTTATGCATGTTAATCCTACATTTAAAGAGAGACTCTTCTACTAGAAATGAACGAATAAAGAGTAAAGAATAAAGAAAGAACATGAAAGCTTCCTGGGGTTAAAGCATAAAAAGGGAACAAGATATTTTGGGGGAATATGAGATCAGCTGTCACCCGACCCGTCCGACTGCCTATATTCTGTATGCATTTGGAAATAAATGGAAATATTTTTTTTCAGCCAGCCATTCCCACTGCTTCCGTTCCCACCTCTCCACTATGCAAAATTATTAAGGTGCACAATGTCAGTTAATGATTTACTCACCTTTGCTTTCTCAACCGTTGGTGGAGGGCATGAAATAAGTTACATAATTGATACCTTGAGTGTTAAGTGTGTGGCATGCCTCCCATTGTCTCATTGTTCTTATCTGCCCCTCGATCATGTTGTCATTGATCACGTGCCTTGCACGTTTCTTCAATCATGTAACACAAGGCCGTGCATCCACTGTTTATCAAGTGCTAATTATATTTATACTTTACATGTGCTGACTACAAAGGGATTTTTGAAGGATCGTTGTGATTTATTTACATGTTAATCAAAACAATGCGCGTGTGCTACGCAAGTAAGCTGCTGGGTATGTGGTCATATTCAACTGTGGCCCAATATTCTCCTCCTTTCTTCAGTTTTTACAGAATAAAACACGTTTCTACTAATTTTTTATACGTTTCTATTATTGCAGAAGTTTGAACGATTTTTTGTAAAAAGAGAAAGAATGATAGAAGCTGATTTTACTTTCTTTTACAAAACAATTTCTTTCTTTGCAACAGGTTTTCCCACGTTTCATGAAAAGGAGTTATTTTGTTGAAGAGAAGAAATGAATCTAACATTGACTAGAGTCTGACGTATAAGATAGAGAGAGAAAATTAAATAATTACCAATTACCGAATCATATGGTGAATGGCTGGATTACATTTTTGGAATAAAGAATTTTTGAGAAGGGAACAAGTTTTCTTTTTTAATCTAACTCCTTCTCTCGTTGCGTGTGTACGGGTTAGGTTTTGAAGACATCCGCATATCTCGCGATAATATGATTTGATGTTATAAATTTATAGCAGAGAGGAGTTCCTAAACGAATACATATTTTTCCGACTTTGTAGAATCTTTTCATTTTCACACAGACAAACTTTCAATGAATAACTCATTCAGTCAGTCCCATTTTCTTCGAATCCAAAAAGCCTTTTATGATGAAATGTTTGCCTTTCCGCAAATGTAAGATAGACAGTATAACAGTAAGCATCTAGCGTTATATATAACAGCATGCAATGAATTCATATTCCTTACTCGCAAAAGCAACTATACATAGATGAGTTCTCAACTGAACTGGTGAAAAGAATGCAAAAAAAGACAGAAAGAGATATTATAACACCATGCAATGAATTCATATTCCTTACTCGCAAAAGCAACTATACATAGATGAGTTCTCAACTGAACTGGTGAAAAGAATGCAAAAAAAGACAGAAAGAGATAGAGATAGAAAAGGAGGCTTTTCTAAAGCGACCAGGAAAAGAGATGCTTGACTACCACTGTTACACTTCTCCTACTAAATTCATACTGTGGTATTAACGTTCTTTGAAAACGGATAATAAATTGAATTATCTTATGAACACCGTGAAAAAATGTGTTTATTAGCTAGAGTAAGCTAGATAGCTTTATGATTACATGTGTATGGAATGGAAAGAGAGAAGATGAAGAGAGGTTGTTGGCTGTATAATGTGCAGCTTTCAAGTAATATAACATGAAAAAACGAACGTAGATAAAATGGAACAGATCCATGAACATAATGGTGAGTGAGTGGTAGTAGAAAAGGCAATTTTATGAAACTAATCAGATCTGCATATCATTCCACAAAATTTATATAAAAAATGTTCTATATATTCACTCTCATATCACTTTCCCCACTTTCACATTTCATTTCTTCGTTTCGCCAGATATTATAACGAATACGAAAGTAATATGTGCTCATCGTGTATGCCATTTTCTACCACATATATTATGCACATGATGTGCTGCTGTTGGAGGCATGTATACGTAATAAACAACTTATGAGAGTAATATCCTCATTAGTATCCTTACAGCTTGCTCTTTTATAGAAGTTATTTAATAATAATATGAATACCCTGATGTTTTGCTACTTTCTCAAACATTTTTTTTCTTTGCTTTTTCCTTTTAAGAATGAATTGGTCTAGAGGAAATTGGCATGCTAAATGCTTGCAAATAAGTTTGACAGGTCAAAATGGAATTGATATATATGTTTACGTAGGGTGCTAAATAAAGAACAACTTGAAATGAAACGTTTATAAACGTCACTAAATACTCCACACTGGTGTCACACTGAATAATTCAAGATTTTGAGATGCTACTTTTTTAAAGGTTTAATAGCTGTTCTAAAAATTCTTGCGAGTCGGTTAATAATGAATGAGTGGGCACTTGGCACTTATTGATGACGAAATTCAGTCAGTCAGTAAGTAATAAGGCACTCTTTTACTTTTAATTTAAAGTTCATGTTGTTCATCTCGTGTAAGCACAAAAATTTAGCGACTTTGACTACATTTTCTACCCATTGACGGTTTTAGGAGGGTTTGCATATTAATTAGCATGACATCGTACTAACAACAAGTAAATTGACATTAATGTCATCAAAGAACAAACTGAATCATAAAGGTTGAGGAGAAGTGTAATTCATATAAACAAAGTGAGACTTATTGGTTACGAATTTATAGAGTATCTTAGTATCTTATACAAAATAAAAGCAGATTTTATCACAAGAAATAAAATTTACTTCGTTTATCGATACATACACTGATGCACAGGTTTTCTCATCATTATTATATACGAAACACCATACATTTTGGCATTACCAGGCATCATCATCATCATCCTCTCACGAACAACATCAAACCAAACTTTTTGGAAACCCCATGGAAAGAAAGGAAAATTTCCCATAAATCCTATGAAGCTAGACTCTTTCCTCTGTTGTAGCTGTTGTTACACGAGACGAGATCGAGCCAGTGCAATAAATATCAAGCAAAAGAAGACACACAAGGAAATGGGAATCTATATGGATTGGAAACATGAGCTTTATGTAAGTACACAGCATACCACCAACCTAGTATATAGAGACAGAGAGGGCAAGTCGGAGCCAATGCGGAGAATTCTGACGAAGATTACCGTGGAGATGGGAACCTCACCCCGCGAGAGGATTGGTCCTTTGCCATGGGAAGACGGGATAGAAGGCAGGCAGCATGGGTTTTCTCCTCTCTCTCACTTTGTCTAGCTTTCGCTCTCTTTCACTATCCATAAACGAACATTTATCCATGTTCATATTTTACACGCACATGACTTACACGAATCTCTGTTATATATGTACATGCATATACACACAAATATATTCATATGACAATGATGTCAAAAACTTCACTGTGTTTAGTACTAGTAAGAAATCTTCTACAATCCTCCGGCTTTTCCGTACATGTTTGTATATATATATGAAATATAAAATGCATAACATAACACGGAATTTAATCTCTATTCGAATAGAATATCCATACGTACTTTAATACTTTGTTGCATCTCCTAATATTCCTCTCTCTCTCTGTCCCCTGTATAATCTAGTAGAGATGCATGAAGATGACAGTAATTTCACGAAGGTTTTTCGTTCCTTGTCTCTAGTTATGCTTTCATGAGAGAAACATGTGTAGCAGTAGAAGCAACATTGCTATTTTTCAATGCACATATATACAAGCATTTACCAAAAGATTACTCTCATCGAACCAAAGTCCATATAAGTACATACAGGAGGGAAGCATGACGAAGGGAAAACGACACGTCTTTTATTTAAAGGCTGAATCTCCAGAAAAAGTAGGAAATTTTTCCCATCTTCTCTTCTCCATCTCTCACTTGAACATTGTCCTTCTCTACTGAAACTTGCTTCAGTACACACTATAAAGATTACGTTGAAATATCAGGTATACAAATTTATACCCACACACTCTCAACATTTCTTCTCTTATATACTATAGAGAAAATAGTCGAGTTCTCCAAAAAACTTGTATACATCTTCACATCACGAAGACATTTTCTCGAGAAACTTTTTTTTGGGGTAAACGTAAGAGGAAAAGAGAGGAAAAGTGTAAGTAAGCGTGTTTGGCTGTAGGTATTAGAAAAAGGAAAGAAAGGATATTTTTCTGGCTTGCTCTGCTACTTTTCCCCAGTGCGCACACCGTACCAACCAATCCAGCCAACCAAAAGAAAAGGAGAGAAGGGAAAAAAGTGGGAAGAGAGAAGAAGAAGAGTATATAAAGTCATCATCATCAACAACATTAGCTTCACCAACAACACTGGAACATCAGCAGCACCAACATCGTCACACAATCATATCTTTTCATCCACTCGTTTTTTCCCTCACCACACCACACCAGTAGAGCACCAGAGAAGCAAAAGCAAGCCATATAGACAGAGAAGCTGAGCCTTTACTCCCGTTATTATCTTCTCTCGTCTCACTCACATGCAGCCAGTCTCAGCGACTATCTAACCCATTCATCACATGAGGATTCCTTTCCATTTCATTCCGTACTATATAAAAAGAAGTGTATATCTGGAAGACTAACTTCATTAGTCACCTTTCGTTTCGTTATCACTTGTCACAACGACAAAAAAGAAAGGAGACCCCCTGCTGCTGCTCTCGTCTAACTCCTCGTACATGGTTACCTTTCTCTACACAAGAATAAAAAAATATATATAAAGAAAAAGAAAGGGGAAAAGAAAGGAAAAATATTTCACACATCTCGGTCAGACTTTGATTGAATAGGTGTTACAAATTGGTTAACATAAATCACAGCTCATGAATACTAAAAACATTATACATGTTTTTTCGGAATAAAAAACGTCCCTGCCACCAGAGTAAAAAAAGGAACAGCTGAGATAAAGTAAATTGAATCATTTTACATAACAAGACACGTACGAAGATTGAGACAGAGAAAGAAAATCCTTTTCTAAAAGACCACTTTCTCCACACAGATTGCGTAAATGTGCACCTATGGAACTAATTTGAATAGTCAATGTCAGCAAGTGAACGAGCACATTTGTCTTCTACGTGTCAACAAGTAATGAACTCAGCAGACGTGTGTGTGTATTTATACATAGTGCATTTGTACCCGGTGTTATCCTTCCGGAGAAAATATAACTGTCGCTGAGAATAAATAAATGTAATAAATTAAATCTTGTGTCACCACTTTTCACATCCATTCATTTGAGCAAACGAAATTTAGAGGAGTCTCTCAGAAATACTCCCACACGGAGCACAGTATAATATGAGAACTTATTGGAGTTGATTTATTTGATTCCAAAATCTTGTTACCCTTATCAAGTTGTAAATTGACGTGATTGTTGAAGCAGAAGAGAAAGTGATATAAACATATATAAAATATACTGTTATGTTGACAAACTGAAGACATACACAGTAAATCCTTGGATATCTACACAAGAAACGATTAAATTTGCCCGAAACTGACTTTTTGACCACCAGAATATATTGTAAGCAATTTTTCGCACCATCAAACTTTCTTTATTATAGAAATGTCAGCAAACTCAATCAATTAGCTATAAACGTCGAGATAAACATTACTCCAAGCAAGACTGATATATGACGTTTTGAAGAAGGCAAGTGACCTGCTTACTTTTGAACAGTGACTTGGTGAAAGTATCAATAAAAACTAAGAAAATCTTGAGCCCCAACATTGGATTAAATAGGAGCACCACAACAAGACATTTTAAGAGAGAGCTAAAGAAAGTTCACCCGTACAACCATCTCTTTTACTTATCTTGTTGGATAATATATTATTATACAATTTGGCTCATTACGAGAACAAGCAAGAAATGAAGTAATAGTATAAAAAGCCCTGTCTTCTCACAGGATTCCAACATAAAGGAAAAATAAATGAAATCAACTTGACTAAATTTACTGTATTATTCTCTCCTTTCTTCACTCGTATTATATGTACGTAGCGTAACGTAACTTACGTACACTTACACACACACTCATACTCCTTCACATCTCAGCTGAATAGCAATAGGAAAAAGGTTCAAGAAGCTCAAGCTAGGCTCAAGCTTAACTAAATTCATTAAAAGAGGAGAAAGCCATACAGCGGCTTCATCAGCAGTGGGCCAAAAAAAACTTGGTATATATAAACGAGCAAACGTACACGCTGGTATATATACGTATTTCCTATAGACTTTACAGCACATAGTGTGTGCATGTGTAAAAGCATCGTCTTCATCATCATCATCATCATCCTCATTGAATGGATAATATCTCTTATCTCATTCTTTTCTTCATCTAACCAGCCCAAGAAACTCGATGAATGAATGACTAAATTAGTGAATGAATGGAAAGTGCAATACTATTACCACCCATTAGTTTCTTCCTGCTAAAAAAAGACCTTTATACACAATACACACATCAATGAATGTACCTAGAATACATAATATGGTTCAGAAAGAAGAATTTGTTCTGAACAATTTTCCTTTAGTGTTCTAGTGAGTGCTTAGATTCATCACGGTTTCCTATTCTCAAATAAGTATGGTTGACCTTTACTGATAGTAATATACCTATTAAATCCACTACAATTCACTTACTAACAACATTACCCCATAAAAAATAACTTGTCTATACAATATACATCCATATTACGGAAGTATATTTATATAAGAGGTCATACATATAGCTCTACGTATGACATACATGTGAAGAAACATAGTCTAAAATATGACCAGACTCTGGTTTTGTTACGGAAGAGAAAGTTAATGGGTACATTGTAGTAACGACAAAGTAATTGAGTTTTCTGGAGTTTTTAACGATCCCACACACAAAGAATTTTTCGGCAAAGATAATCACATCAATTAGCAAGCAATGCTTCAAGTAACATTGTTACAATGAGCTAATACGCAATATGACGAATAAGAATAAATATCCTTTGGGTAGTTTGCATGTTTTAACTCAAAAACTGCCAGCCAATAACGTAATCTACAAGAAAAACAATAACTACATTGCAATTCAGTAATTAATTGAATAAAACTCGAACAATCTTTGGCCCATGCTTCTTGTGAAACAAATTAGAGCGATCTCCTTAGCTAACCTGATTTTCTGGGGAAGCAGCTGACCTGAACCTGAACGTCTGATTTGTTAGTAACTTACTTAAATCCTGATCAGGGTTTGTATTGACCTATTAGCAACTCTGATAAACTTTGGTTAAAGAAGGGCAAGACGAGAATTCGAAAGGACTGAATTTATTACTTACAATTGGGCAACAGTAAGTTTTCAACCTGGATTTAGACTACAGCAGTCGCGTCAACTATTGCAAAATGTTGAGTCAATCAACATTTGCAAATAAAATGATGGAGGAGGGCCGGTTGTCAGCTGCAATAGATGATAGACTGGATATCAAACGGAGTGGAGGGGCAGGTAATCATTTAATATTGAGGCATTTCAAGCGTTGTTGGTTGTAGATTTTAAAAAAAGTTTTAAATTATCCGCAAGTCGAAAAGTCTCTAAAGTGCGTATTATATTGATTTTCTGCATGCCAGGTTCCGGAGGTAGTGGGGGAGGAAATGGAGCAGGATTCTGTGAAATGCGAAGACTTTTCTTCCCTCTACAGCATTCACTCCAGTGAAGCTGCCTTGACAGCTGCTGCAGCTGTTGGTGGTCCTGGAAATCGCTCGCTGACCGAACACTCTGGTAAGGCATCAACTTAATTTCGGTACATTTCGCATAAAATATGAATTGAATATGAGACAAGCACTATAAAATCTGTTACAATTTTTGAAAACTTGCTACGTTATATGAAGTTGTAGTTGAAGAGTTGATGAATCATTATGATTTAAAAGTCAACGACTTTCAACTTTATCAGGTTGACATGTAAATTAGCTTGAGTGTGCTCTTAACACCTTTTCGTATCTCTTAAAAATGTGACAAATGGACGCTCTTTAGTGAATTCGCAATTCAGATGCTGAGTTTCTTTGATGGCCTTTGCCCAAGTCCCTTTTCGAGGGACCCTTTTCAAGGGTCATGGCTTACGGGTTTAAAAAAGATTTTTTTAAACAAGTGTCAGTTCACAATGCACGCAAAAGAACCACACGGATGTTTAAAAAATATTCGTTGAAAATTCAAGAGGATGCTTCTGAATGCTTTAAAACTCCCCTTCAATTACGTGTTAAACATGGGATGAACAAAGGGGAAGCGTCCCGGGTTGTCCTCCTTCCGTACTCTCTGTCGCAGTGTGCAATGCGCGTGCATTCACTTTAGAGCTGTTGTTATGCTAATCTGAACAAATTGTCATTTGAATGCCGCATCTGCCAACGCACCAGTCGTCGGTATCATCACATCAACCGACTGCATCCCTGAAATCCATATGTGCTCAAAAAAACTGCTTCAAAACTTATAACGATAATATTACATTTGAAATACATACATATACACTCACGAGCTCGTGCTATATTTTGTCACAAATCATATTCTTATAAATTTTTTTCTAGCATTTATATGTAATCCTGGACAGTTAGAAACTGTTAGAAACACATTTGCAAAGAGTATAAGTTTAGATTGCAAGTCTTTTAGATATGAAATATCTGCTAAAACGTAGTGCAAAGGCGAATCTGTCTGGCGAATGTCACAATTTATATCTCGTAAAAGTTGAACGTAAAAGTATAAATGACCATGAGCGTATCATTGGGATCAAGTTTAAGGTATGAATAAGTGATTTATTTCGTTTGAAAATACTCATCCTTCTCCATCGCATTGTTCTTGTCTATTCAAAAAACCCAATGAAGTGCTTTTGGGATGCGGTGCTATTGGAGTGCACCTTTTATGTAGGTTTAACAAGTGTAAAATTTAGTGGCAGATGTCAAATGATAAGCTTATATAAAGATCAGCTCTTTCGTTTGCTGGATTCCGACAAAAATATGTGGTTTGTTGGTTTTCATAATGACAATGACCATTGTAAACTGGCGAGCGCATACCGTTCTACAAACCATTAATAGCAAATATTACGTATTATCACGCAGTTGTCATCGACTTACACAATATGTAGAAAAAGAGTGAGCAAGAATTGAAAGTAAATGCCAAAGTCAGTCATTTGTATCGGAAGATATGGAATTTCCGATAAAAGGGATCGATATCAAGTTGCCCCAAAAATGGTTGAGCTGGTCTAGCATTCCATCTAAACGGAGTATCTGTCCGTGTGTTACATTCATACGTGACCAAGTCACAACTGCCTTTTATCTATATCTCAATCCAATACGGATAGAAGTAGAAGTGTTTGGTTGCAAGAATAAAACATTTTCGGAATACCTGAATTAATTTAATCCTTACATTTGCTTGTAACAAGATCTATGGTAAGTAAACTACACACGTTTTACCTTATTTATGGGTGCAATAAACTTAATTTTACAATTACACAAGT
>JAANSM010005377.1:0-10187 GCA_036850725.1 Orchesella villosa | reverse complement strand
AGACGATGAGAATTTTTTTTGAAATACATTTTGTAAAGTAGCACCAATTCATTCAAAGCAATAGACTTGTGTAAGTTACATTCAAACCAACGTTGTGCAGGGATGTACATCTATGAAATCAGAATTTTCAAAAGTGTACGTAAATAGGAACCGTTACTCAATAATTTACGCAACAAATAGAGTCTATGAGGTAATCCACTCTAAGAAAAATCAAGGCAAATACCAAAAGCATAAGAACTGCTCACTATCCTACACAATACAACGTGAAATTACAAATTCAATACTAATTTAATAGGCATGCTATATTCGTATCTACTTACAGTTATTGGAATGGACTAGCACGAAGTAGATTGGGTGAATATACGGATGCCGAGACCGCACGCCATAATAATAACGATTGTTGTGTACAACATATTTAATTATGCATTACCCCGCATTGATTATGTAATCGAAACGCAACTAGCGACAGTATACACAAGAGTAACTGGACAGGATTCGTTTTAAATATTCGTTGAGATGACTGTAAAGTATGTGTTCACCATCATAGAAATGTGCCCTCAAGCAAACGCATGAAAGGCCAAACGTTCAATGAGTCGATCTAAAAATAACCGCAATCTCTTTTCTGATCGGCCATCCTAGCTTGATGATATAGCGTATAGCACATTACAGAACAAGAATGTTATTGATTCTTATGCTTATACACCAAGAAAATTCTCATTCGTGTCATCGATTTAGATTCCTTCCACGCAACCCTTTCGTCAATAAATAATGAAGGTCCATAAGTATATATTATTCGAATTTTGCGGTATATTAACACCATGTTTTGTACATATACACCGTACATACGTGTATATATAGCATCATTTTGTAAATTGTTATGGAACTGTATACAGCTACACTTATAAACCAGTGCAACAGTGCGTAAGCAAACTTGTCTTACCAATATATATGTAAGTCAAGTGGCCAATAAAACGGTAAGTGACACGAAGGTATCAACGTTTCCTCTTTTGCAAACAAAAAAGGGAAAAGGGGGTATATACGAGGGCGAGAACGATGACGATCATCGTCATCATCATTTTTTTGTCGTTCATATATATGAGCAAAGCAGTATATACTCAGTATATATATAGCGTCTTCCACACCGTTCAAATATCCAATGCACAGCTTCAACATAAATTTCTCCGAACGTAAGATTCATGCCTTGGAACGCCACTGTCTATCTTTTGACTCCAAACAGTCTGGGAAGATTGTGAGGAGCATTAGATCCACGTACTTATATTCCAGTCACATATGAATGTACGTCGAGTTCAGCAAGCGCGCACACACACTATCCGTAAAGCATAGTAAAGCTAGACGTCCTTGTTACTCACATCTTTCTACTTTCTCTAGGAAGGAAGGAGTTATACTTGCTTCTCTTGTGCTATCGAGTATAATCCGTTCATTTTACATGTACCTCAAGCCGAATTCACTTTCGCTTCAGCTTTTGTTGAGCCTCGCAAAAGCTCAAGTCCTTGATTCACTAACTCGCTCATTCTTTCCATGAAGCTATTACTACTGCAGCTTCCTCTTCTACATTCTTATACATATGGTCGTTTTGTTTCCTGCTGTAATGCTACAGAGGAGAAAACTCCCTCAGTTTTCCTGGACGAAACCTAAAGATTTTTCTAAGGAAAGGCAGAGTCTAAGAAAAAAAGTATTAGTATTACTTGGGAAAACACCCGGAAAGTGAGAAGAGGAGGGAAAACTGTGGTGCACAATCAGTGCTTCTGCATCTACAACTGCTGAATTTGAGCCGTTACACAGGAGGCCAGTATAATGATGTAGTTTTGTCCCGCCGCATACAGATATATATTATGTGTGTGTGTGAGAGATGTGATGCTAGCTCACTGGTTCTTACACCGAAGTTGCTGATGAGTGAAGAAGGGCCTACTCTACAAAATGTAAGCCGGGAGAGAAAGTTCAGGTTGGAAAGACAGGAGAAAAGAAAGAAGGGAAAAGCATATATGTAAGGACCAAGCATTGCCACCAACCAACTCACCCATATCATCAGCCTCAGACCCTCTCTCAGTTTGCTGCCTTTTCCACCCATTTCAATTCTATCCGAAGGTAACTAGCTATGGGAGAATTGTATATAACGTATTGTATTGAAAATTTTAGACACTCGTGAGTCTGCTCAAGCCTTTAGAATCTCATATATCTCGCTCCGCTCTCCGAAAATTTTGCACAAAGAATATGAAGAGAAAGCAAGCAGATAGAACCGTATCGATTTGTGTGATGCTAGAATTCAAGTGAATAAGAGAGAGAAAGAGAGTGAGAAAGCAAAGGAGGCAAAGGGAAAGTAGCAACATAAACGAAGCATAGACTGGAGAGGACTTTCTCCCTGAGTATAACCAGTAGGCGTGTGAACGTACGGTACCTTATACGTACAGAGGGTATAGTCACGTCTCCTTGCTCCTGCCTCCAATATCCCATCATGATATTCCGTCTCTCATCTCTTTTGCACTCGTGTTCTCCCATGCTACAGCTTCCTTCCAGTACACAGCCTCCCTCCAAAAACTGGTCGTGTTACTCTCTCTCTCTCTCTCTCTCTTCCCCTCTTCCTCTCTTTTCAGTTCTCAGCTTTAAGCCCTCGTTTTATGTATGTTTTATTATATGTTATGCCACTTTTAGACGACCTCTTACCACACAAATTCTTTCATCATGTTGCAAAAAAGTGTACATGTTTGCATTATATATGTATCTAGTATGTACATGTGTGGCCTTGCTCTAAACTGTTGCCTTGAAGTCTAGGCGTGGGAAAAGAATTCCACCAAAGTCAGAGCAGTACGGATGTACATTCTAAGGCTGCATGGGTTGAAATAATGGAAAGCATTTTATAACAGTACACTCTTTCAATTAAATAACCTAAATTACCTACATTATTCGAAACACATTTTACTTCCAGTTTCCCTCAAAATTTACCCCCATCCGCTAATTTTAAACTCTCATTGCTCAGCTAATTTTTCGAGTCTTATCTAAGGAGCTAATTCAAATTTGTGTTATTACAGTGGTGATAGGCATTGACATCATCATCCTCATCAAAGGAAACTTACAGAGTATCACGTAAAAAGATGTGCTTCAGCTCCCGTAAGGGTTTGTCAGATGAGCTTTGCTGTCTGCCTTTTGCTTTCCTCTACTTTCCAAACTAGTTTCATTTTCTTTCTGTCTAGCAAGTACATGGGATGAAGCTAGTTGATGGGTGTTCAAAAACTAGATAGTATTATTGAGTGCATATTACATATATAATATATGCTCATGCACACATGAGTTGCTCCAGCTTTAAGCTCACTACAGGGTACTAAACTGTAAACCAGGGCTTTGAGTTGGAATTACGTATTT
Source organism: Orchesella villosa (assembly GCA_036850725.1). Classification (NCBI taxonomy): domain Eukaryota; kingdom Metazoa; phylum Arthropoda; class Collembola; order Entomobryomorpha; family Orchesellidae; genus Orchesella; species Orchesella villosa. The sequence continues at coordinate 6,809 of JAANSM010005377.1, read as the reverse complement.
TTTAGCCATGTTGGCAGATGCAGAGGCTAAAGTCATCTCTTGAGATTAGTAGCGGTTCAAGTGAAGAAATAGCAACCTTATTTTTTCAAAAGAAGATGCTATATATACATGGAGTGTACACCAAAGCAAAGGGAAACATGTAAGGGGAAGACCTCTTCAAATAATATGAGTACTTCATACTTCTCTTATGCTACTCTCTATCAAACATGAGGATATGACGTATTTGAACAGATAATCTGAAAAAAATATGAATGTTACGTTTGCTCGTAAAAAGTCCTTTTCGATCACTCCTTTCTACTTTCTATTTTTTCTCCTTATTTCCTCCATCTCCTGTCTCTGCATTCTGCAATGAATCGGAACAAGACGAGGACGAGGATGAGTTGGAAGGATCTGGGAATCAAAATATTTTCTTATATTCCCCGTTTGTTATGTTATAAACCAAACTAAACAACATCTATAGCATTCTCTTGTGATCTTCCGTGACTGGGCTGGAGCATATAATAATAGAGGTAACTCTTGCTGCCTCATGTAAAGAGTAGAGAAGAAGACTCTTCCTTCATATGATTTTACATTTTCATTGGTTGGTGTTAGTAGTTCTTGATTCTTTACCTCATTTTCCCTTCCTGTCGCAGTTTAGTTCATTCTAAATAATATGGATTACGATTTCCCCACAGTACGTCAACTTCATCCACTATCCATCTCCTTACGAAACGATTCATGCTGCCACTGTGGTTGGATTGCTTTGGTTTGCGTTTGCAGAATTCCACCATGCACACACACACCATCCATCCCCACATTTACCATGAACACTGAATGAACGTGAATGATGAACACAATACATTATTTTCAGGTATTCTTCCAAACTACAAAACATCCTGTTTGCCCTTATACCCACCAAAATCTCCTAAATACATAATATATATATTTGCACAAGATTATTTCAATAATAGCGAGGGTCGTAAGCTCTAATATAGACTGTAATATAACTAAAAACTCCAACATTCTATGTCTGCATGTCAGCTGAGTGAAAGTTTGAAAGGAAGTTTAGTTTTAGTTTTGGACAATCTGGGTTACCGTATATTGAAAATTGAAATATGTACCTAATTTTGTACTACCCGAAAGGATTTGCTGCATTAAATGCCTACATATTATATCTCTAGGTAAGTTGAGTTTGTAGGAGTTTCATGAAGTTTTGTCGGTATACGGTAGATTCGTCCTTGCTAGGCAATACCAAACATGTCACTGTTACTCCTGCATATGAAAATATATGGTAAACATATAAGTGGCTCTTATGCTTTCCTCTCCTGCTGGAGAGAAGCTCANAGTGGCTCTTATGCTTTCCTCTCCTGCTGGAGAGAAGCTCAGAGAAGCTTATAGGCAATCTAAAATTGTATAAACAATATATACAATATATAAACCCTCTACTCGAACTAAACTGAGGTTTTACCTCATGCAAAAAACAAAACTTTGCGAATAAGAAGTAGAAGAGGTTTAACACATAGTTTTGGACTGGGTTAGCTATGACTCAGCAGTATACATACCTTTTAGCGATATGGATAAATGTTGTAATGTTTTTATATATTATGGATGTATAAATATGTATAATATGCTCATCACAAAGGTAAAGGCAAAAAAGGGTTTATCTTGTTCTCCTCGATCTCCCAACCTGCTTGTTTTCATACTTGTCGATACATCCATATACCTGTACCTTTCACGTACGTGGATTTGCCCCCTATGTGTTTATGTTCGATGTTGCCGTGTGTTGGTAGAAAGTGGATAGTGTGCGGCTTGCAAAGCTGGCGGCATAAGAATTGGTTCTCTCTCGATCACTGTGTGTGTGTGTGAGTGTATGAGAATGAAACAGCGAAAAGGTTTCCCTTTCCACTGAACCTAGTTTTTAGAATAAGAAGAAGCAGCACTCACACACACACAAGGCAGCGGTAGCGGTGTGTGGTGGTGTGTTAGATAGGAAAGCAGCTTTTGTCGACGAAGAGGACGATGTGATGTGTCGACGACCAACAGTGCATGAGCATAGTATTACACCACGTTTCATCTGCTTTGCTTCCTTTCCTTCCTTACCCCACACTCACTTGCTCACAGCAGCTCCTGACAAACTTGCACAAAATGAACATGAAAGCCAACACGGGCCGTGAATCAAGTCAGTCCTTCTTTGGTACTCCGAAACGAAACTGGCTTCCTTTCCACCACCAACGTTACAAGAAATATAGCACAGTGAAGCAGCAACGTCCGACAACTGTGTCCCATATTACTTGTTCACCCTCTCTCTCATTCACTCTCTTTTTCTCCAAATATACTCGCACATGTACAGTATACTTGGGAAAAATTGTGGAGACGTTTTGATCATCTCGATGTCACTTGTTTGTTTGCCTCCCCTGCAAAACAAAAAAAGAAGCTAGAAAAATTATTGCAAGTTGTGACTCTAACTCTAACGCTTGGAAAAAGTAGCATCTTTGAATGAAAAAGTGAAAGTATTAATTATACTAATAACATTCCACACTCCATGTAAAAATATAACCTGTTGTTTGCTACTAATTCACTCGCTCTCCCAAGCTTATTACTTACGCTTCAAAGCGCAAACAAGCTGAGAAAGTATAAAGCAACGACTTAATTAACAGCATTACTAAAACCACGCAAATGTTCTTCAGGACTGTACTACTGCTTCTCCTTGGACAAAATAATTTGGAAGGTGAAACTAACGACAAGTTTATCGCAACACTGACCCATTTACTTGTTAATTTACGAGAAAAATAACTTTGTATATATATGCATAAAATGTGGTTTTGATTGTTCCAATAAACTCTCTTGGGTGGCTTCTCCTGTTTTATCAAAAGAGTTGCACAAAAGGTGAATATCATTATTGTCTCAGCTGGTTAACTCTCCTCTCTCTATTATATTACAAGGGAAAGATATTAATAGCAGAAGGAGGAAACTGACTATAAATAATCTATTTACCAACAAAAAACTCATTGTCATTCTGTCAGTTTCATATTTCTCCAATTGTCTTGGCTGCTGATATATATGAGCTACTTTCTTTTGTGTGTGTTTTGCATAGATTTTAGCACACACACACAGAACGGTACAATATGCACACAGACAGAAAGTTTTGGAAAGTAGTGTGACCACAAACACTATAATATATTTATAAATGTATTTATAATATAAACCTATAAACTTTTTTTGTGCTCGCATTATTTATATTATACCGTCTACATTGCTTGTCGGAGCAGAGCAAAAGGTTCCAAAGAGAAAAGTCTCATGCAAATGAAGCTATGTGCAGACATTGGAATCGTATATATTGCATTTGATTACAATGTGTGAATGTGGCGTGAGTTATGTTATTGGTGACTTTTAAAGAAGACATATGCCCGCTTATATAACATGCCGCTGCTGCTCTTTGCATGCTTTCTAATACTTGACTAACTCTTTGGCTTGACGAGGGAGGAAAAAAATCAAGTGAGTTAATGGAAAGGATGTGGTCTTATATTATTGCTTCTCCATTCCTACTGGCAAAGAGAGAAAAATGAGAGTGCTACAGTGTTGAGGAAAAATGTAAAAATTATATATAAAAAAATCGTATTACACTTTACGTACATTTTCAAATACTCTATCACACTTTCCCAGAGGAATCAAATGTGCTCCGTTTCGCCCTCATTGTATGTATACCATCTTGTAAAACGAAATGGATGCAATCATGCATGCAAGTGGGAATCGTGTGCATGTAACCAAGTTTCATCCACTATATGAATCCTCACCGAGACTTTGACTTGGTTGGTACACACACACATGCACTTTCACCACGACGAAAAAAAACTTTTACCATTTCTCTTCATCGCTGACTGCTTGTGTAAAAAGCTACTCTTCTTGTTCATACTACTAATTTTGTGCTTCTCATGTTACGCTTCTACTCTATTTCAGTAGACAGGCGTCATCAAGGCCGGAAGTGGGAATTGCTTAATAATTACCACTTCTTCCGGCATCCCTCTCTCGATCCACCTATTGGTCATACTATATTCAATTTTTTATGAAATTTTCAGAACATTTATCTTCATACTCAACTCTTTTTCTCACTTATCTCAAAATCACTTTCTAACTAATGTAATACACATATTTATTGTTGCTACTTGAGTATCACCAAAAAGAGAGGAAGTATGAAAGTGATTTCCAACAACGCTTCACTATAAGTTGTGTATATGAATCATAAGCTGAGTCGTGATATATGATGAACCTCATAGTATAAACTGTCTGTAATCAAACCCCATTGTATATTTTATCCATTACACGTCGATTGAATTGAATGGTTTATTGTTCCCCAATATAAATTATTCAACCATAAATCATAACTTTTGTGTTCTAATATATAGAATACAGTTGTCACTCAAATGTTTAGAGTGAGTCATACTCGCATTGACATTGTACATATTTCAGTTTACATAAAAAATTCATTCCTATCACAGTTTTAAAACTGCATTTACAAACATTCTACACACAAAGGTATTCCCTGGGAAAACATAAATGAATTAAATCTTTAATTGAAGAAGACTTGGATGGGTTTCAAATGAGAAATCGCTATTTGTATTCAAACTCATTTTTTTTTGACAATGTCAGCTTAATATGAGAACGAGCACACACACACATAATGAAATCAAAAGCTAAAGCAGGGCAACCAATGTATAACCAAATTGTTTAGGTATGAAGTGACATAAAATTGGCCACATTGACTTCCCAGATGCCATGTAACTGTAATCCTTTTGTCGATAATTCTCATTTCTGTGCCAGTTTTATCATACTATATAGACACTTGGAGTCCTTGATGTCGTTGAGTCGAAATAAAGCCAAACAAATGAATGAATAGAAAGAAGAATATCTAACTTAGCCAAACCCAGCTCACAAATACAACAGCTTATGTGGCTATATAAGCCCGTTTTTGTGCACATTCAAAACAAAATTCAGCTCCAAAATATTTGTTTTGTGAGGCTTCCATTATTCAAGTAAACTGGGTAAAAGTTTTGTTACATTTCTCTTCATAATAATAGCTGTGCGTTCCGCCTCCACATGTCCAAACTGTGTAATTTCGTACAATTGGTACTTCTCCCAGAAGTAATCTATTTCCAACAAGAAATTGAAAAGAACTTCTCTCTTGGTTTGTTTCCGATTAGTTATGATAGTTATAACTTAAAAAGTTCGCCAAAAAAGTTTTTGAATGTAATAGTTATGGATTCAAAGGAAAAGAGAATGGTTTTGTATTAAGTACTGTAATTGGACATCCTTTTTCTGTTCAAACTTGAAGAAATAAAGTACAAAAAAATGCATCGAAGTGCTTCACACATACTAAAACGTATATCTGATCAAAAGGGTTTTTGTGCGTGTTGAAATAGCATTAACAATCAATTCCTTTTGAACTGTCTAATAATAATAAGAAAATAAGCATGAAGGAATGAAACCCAGGATAGCGAACAAAAGCTATAGTGTAGCTCCAAAACTACAATGAAAAGCAACAACTTTTTACCCCGATTCAAAGAACAAACGAATCGAATGAATATTTAAGAAGTAGTGATCCGAATAATTGAACCTATTTCAATCATAATACCCTACATACAACAACAGCAGCGGAAAAATAAGTAGAGTCCAAAACTACATTACAGCTATTCAATTGCGTAACGACAATTCTTCTTCTTCGACCTGAACTTAAAAGGCATATATTTTTTCCCTGTCATGTATATGGATCGTGGGAACGCATGAGAAGCGACCAGATATGCAGCAACAGCGGGAGGGCAACATGGAATGAAAGTGTGATTTAGTGCTTTCAAAAATAAGACTAAAATCAACAAACGAAGTTATTTTTTCTTGGGCTTCTACCACACTATACTACCGTACCACAACCAAGTTTGCACACTCTTCATTCATCGAAGACCTAAAGTCACGGACCACCACTTAAAGTATCAATACGTGCAATGCCCACATTCCACAGCAACCATATTATTTTTTATTCGCCTTGTTCAGCAACAGTCTTACTATTGTCGAATACTACACGGCATTGTAATACCTTCTAGCAAGAAAATACAGACGTGTACCGAAGAAAATTCTGAAAACAGTGATTCGCTTATAAGGCTCACGAGAGAAGGCAATAAGAAAAGAAACGGATTCTACTCCAAGAATACGAAGGTTTTTCTCGTACACTTCAGTCCCACGAAGATAATAAAACAGAGCTTGTTTAGTTATACGAAGGTATGAAAAGAGAAAGTGTATCAGTCAACCTTTAGCTGTTATATTGCGTTCGATCCATTTCACCCCATAAAGTGAAACTTTATTATGTTTTTGTGAAAACAACATTGAACTCAAACTGGTACAATAATGTATACCTGTCTACTTTCAGTATTGAAGTAAAACAGTATAATATAGAAAGAAAAAAGTGAAAAGAAATGGGCACGCAAACATTTCTTGACTCCAAAACTGATTCACTTCTCAATCTATGGAGTATTTGAACTAGAAGTTTCAATATTTTAAGAGTTCTGTACCAAAGTCTCATCCGAAAGGAAATTGTCAGTCATCCTGCCAATAAATAAATGGTTAATGATCAAAGTAAATAATTCCACAAAACAATATCAATCCTTTGACTTACACTATCTTCTTCAGAAAGGATAAGCGCATTAAATATTTTGTGCTAAAATTATAGTGTCAATCATGACCAGTTGATAACTGATACACACATGGTCTCAAGAAAGTTTTATGTAATCAAAGCAGGCCAAAAAGCTACTCATGTGTGTAAAAAATGCAATAATTATTCTGTC
>JAANSM010005376.1:0-10188 GCA_036850725.1 Orchesella villosa | reverse complement strand
GCTTTTATATTGTAGAATAAACGATCCCATTGGGAAGTTAGAAGATAAAACAAAAACACCCTATTTTGGTATTATGGTTCACGATGTGATAATACATAATACCAAACATCAAACCAACACGACATAGACAACAGAAGTAAGAGTCAACAGAGATCAAGTTAAATATTATATGGGAAGAAGGATGCGATGTACACATTATGAAACGAAAAGGTTAATCCAGAAGTAGTAAACAAAGACAAAAACGCTTTTTTGGAAATAGAATATATAGGGGCATTATACGCACGTCAGTACGGAAGGTATGCGTGTTTCGTCTTTGGGTTCTATTTTTGTAACACAAGTTCCTACTCCAACCAAGTTTCGTTGTTATCTCTTCCCGTATTTTAATAAGTTGTGGAACCATGAATAAATTTTCTGAAACGAAACAAACATCTGGATAGCTGGAAGGAACTATTGGGGCTTAAGAAGAACGTTAGGAATGTAGAATGCATATGGGCATATATGTAAGTCATATATTGCCGTGCATTTTGCTTATGAAATTGATAAGCAAAAATGTGCTCTAACCATTTTTTAGTTTTACCTATTATCATCAAAGATTCCCAAAAGAAAAATGAAGATTGGCCTGGAGGAGCAATAAGAGGATGAATTTCCGTATATACATAAATATGCAATGATGTTTTACATTGCATTTGCTTTCTTTTCAACTTTGTCCAAAAAGTATACTGTGTAGATATCATTGTAAGTTACTGCTGAGTTGCTGTTGTTTTGATGAAGATAAGAAAGGGAACAGAAACTTCTCAATGAGATCCACATCCACGCGCTGTATATACCTCTCTCCTCTCTACGTCGTATCGTCGTCTCACTCTTCTACATCATTGTGATTCTATCACCTTTGGCATTTCCAGCTAGTTCCGGCCGCAGTTTTCCCTCGTTATGCATGCTAAGAAAGAACTTGCACATACACAATCATGAAAACAGAGACGTTATTGGAGTAGCTTGGTTGCTTTCCTTTAGCTCATTCATTCTGCTTTTTGCATCTTGCTTTTCCCTATGGAACCTTATGACAAATGTTTAAATTGAATGAAAGTGGGGAAGAGAGAGAGAGAGAGAGAGTGAGAAAGGAGTAGAAATGAAAGCTAGCGGCTTCAGAGTCAGAGTCTTTTGTCACGAGTAAGAAAGTGGAATGAAGTCGTTTGGGTTTTGTTGGGAATTGGATTTGGGATATGAGGCAGATATGACAGAACGAAAATATTCAGTGAATGACTGCATAACATACGTATATACTATATAGTATATAAATAGTGTGTGCCGAGTTTTTACTTTGTTGGATTTAGGTATGAGGCTGATTAGGAGAAAGCGACATGGTCTGTGAATAGAACGAGATGTGCTTAAAGTGGAAATTGCTAATGAATATGTTCAAAAAGCTTCAACTTGCTTGCAATGCAACTCACGCTCAAAAATTCTTTTTTAGTAACTGAACAAACAACTTCTGCAGATTGATACATTAGACTCGAGGGGGAAGTGATATTTATACTTCTAATTAGTTTTACAAGCATGAGCCAGTGGAATTCAAAGTCTCTTCTTTACTAAACTTAAAACTCATAACTGTTTACAGTTTACGACAAAGACGGAATTGCTATATTGCGAAATACTTCAAAATGACATATCTTTGCTATCATACGATAGAATCACGATGACATAATTGCACGATCGATTTGGTCCAATATCCGTAAAAGAGCACCGAAGAAGGGGTCCCGATACTCACAACAGATTCCAGCCGAGTGCGGCATCAGGTCGGCTGGCCGAATATAAAATGGTTGGCAATGGGTACCACAATGGCCATTGAAATTCGTTCGGGCCGCAGGTGGCCACCAGATTCGTAAACGACTACGTCTAACGACTTAGAGCCACTTTGCCGCTTGCTACCCTACTCCTACCCGACTTATCTTTTAACATATGGATTTCAAATAGAAGGCTCGTTTAGCGTGACAAAATGAACATGTAAATGCATAAAAGAAATAGAGAACTCCATTTAGTTTTATACTGCATGCCATTTATTACATTATACAACATTATTTTATTACATTATACATTTATTACATAATAACGCTATTTAACAGAATGTAAAAGGGGTATACAAATATAAGATTTTTTATAAGGTAGATGCATAAACTTGCATACAATCGTATCGGGATTAATTAACAACTTAATACGACTAGATTGGTTTTTAACATAATAAATACCTAATAATGAACTACAAAAGGGATATTCTTTTACATTTTGTTTGTTCAAGTACTCGACACATTCATATTCATTTGAACTACCATTTCCTAACATTTTAAGAACTAAAATTATCCTATTCTCACTTATCATATAACAGTTATTTCCTAGTTTACATGAAATCTTTATTTTTTCATCATTGGATTTTTTAGAAGAAATGTTACTCTGGCCCTTTTCACTTATACGATTTGCAACCTGCTCTAAATGGAAAGAATTCGAACGTACCATTCGTTTAATAACCTGCATGTAATTTTCGAATTTAAATGTGCTGCATTCATCTAATCTACCATGAATCATGCAATCATCTGCTAAATGTGTCAAAGAATGTACATTGTAAACAACAAATTCTTTACCATATAATTTTCTAGACTTACTAACAAACTTCCTAAGCAAAGTTTTGGCTAAGTGGTTCCACCATGTTATGTTACAAAATTTTGACAAGAGTATGTAAATAGATGAATGTAGAAGCATAAAATGCTTAAACCTTTCTCTACTAATGTGGGAAATCAGTGACGGAAATCCAGTGTATAGAAGGAAACATCTAAATTCCGTTCCCTTGAAATGGTCAATTTCAAATAGAGATCTCGGTTTCCGTTGAAAATCAAAAGGAAAGTATTTTTTGAAATTAAACAAGTTCTTAGAGATTAATTCAACGTCAGCATGACGAATCTTATGTGGCAAGCGACCTTTTACCCACAGCCTCACTAATTTCCTTGTTACACCAAGACAGACAAGATGCAAGTAATCTAAAGGAAACTGTGAAACAAGACCAATTTGCAAATCTAAGAAAATACTGTCACCGGCATGATGTTTGGCATCACGCTTAGCTCTGAAACTTTCGTCTGTTCTTAAAACCGATGGTTCGTCATTGAAAACTACTCTCCCTAGCCACTCGCCCTCCTTGTTGCATCTTTCACAACTGAAGTAACTATTATGATTCTTAATTGATTTTAAAAAACTCCTTGCCGGTGCGTCTGCTAAGATTTTGGAAATTTTGAAACAATAATTTGTGCCATTATAATTAATACCTTCACTCTCAAGCTTTTTAATATCTTCAATGAACGAGTTCATAAATTCTAAGCTATGCGGTTTTTTTGTACCAAAATATAGTCCTATCATAAAAGGTTCTTCCAATACACACTGATCTAACACCCCAAGGATAGGCCAGAATTGTTTATTATTACTTCTACAAACTGGAATGCCATCCACGCCAATTGTAAGAGAAAGTTGGGAAATACCCGATTCTGATATAGATGAATGTGAATTAATACCATGTTTAAGATGATCATAGATAAGTTCAATTACGTTAAAGTAAACATACGAACCGCCACTTATTTTTATAGTTTTTATACTCCGTGGAGTTTGCAAAAGAGTTCGAGGGTGCTTTGGCAATTGCAGCTGCGGAAACTCTGAACGAAGAATACCTAATAGATCTTTAGTAGCCAAGTGTGTTATGTTATGTCCTAACGCCCAAGTTCTAAGTTTCTCAGCAAAAGAATTACTAATTGATAAATTGTCATATGTTGGATTAGCATCCTGAATTATTAAGTCATTTATCAACTCACTGTTAGCAAAGATGGATGCAGGCTGCACTATACCTTCATCTATACTGTATAACTGAGACGATGACCTATTATCATTTAACGTATAATCTTCAACGATTCCTAGTTCATCCATCTGAGGTGAATCTGTAACTATTGCAAAATCAGTTTCACTACTATCTTGATTTTCTTGGAGATACGAGCAAACCGATGAAACCTCGTTCATTCGCCTTCGACGTCGGGTCCTCTCGGAGTTTCCTCGTTGGTGTTTGAACATCTTTCAACACGTCGCCGCTTTCGACCACCGTCGCGATCAGGTGCCCCTTTAAGCCACTTCTGAATGGCTGTAATCTACTTCACTGTTAGTGGCTGTCTCACCTCCTTTAGTAAGACGAACAGTGTCTGTGAACAATGCAGTTGATCTGTTAGTGATTGTTTTCGAAGATCTCTGCTATTTATAGCTAAAGGAAGCGAATTTGATTAACTACCATATATTAGTTTCAGCAAACAAGTCCCCTTTAGTCCCGCCTGAGTCTTATTCCCTTTCCCAGTAAAGCTTAATTCCTTTGCCAGCTGGTTTGTCAAAAGTGCGACCAAAATTCGTTGTGTAATTGATGTAATAGAGTGACCTCCAATTACACTGAGCTCAACAGCCTGAAATATTGTTTAATAAATATTGTTTAAATAGTTTGTTAACAAAACCAAACGAACAATATCCTTGAAAATGTAACTAATACCGTATTTTGAAGATGAATAGGAGCGGTGAGCCATTGGTTGAGAGCATTGAGATTATCAATTGAATCTATTGGAAGAGTCACTGGTAGGATATATGACGATTTGACTTTTGTGTTGTCTGATGTTCTTCGCAATATCTCTCTTTGGTTGTCCAAAACTTTCACAAGATACTCTAGCACGGTCCTTTGGAATCCTATATTATAAAAATTCAATAATATATACATACACATGGTGTTTGGTGTTTGTATTGATTATTCATTGGTGGAAATTTTACTTTGATATTCATGTGAGTCTCCAACAATGGTGTCACGGGTAGATAAATGTGAAGTAGTTGGATCACATGTAATTATCGGAGACACTACACGATTGGCTATTGATGATTGTAGAGATGAAGTTCCACTGGAGTCGTAGGCAGACGTCTGATTTATAGGCTGACTCATCAGTTGTGCTTCTTCATTGAATTCTACTTTTTAACAAAATATTCGCGTTACAATTTGCATTTCATAGCATTCGCTTAATTCGTTTATGTATTAAAACTATTTTACAAAATAAACGTCCTTACGAAGGGTTAGAGCAGTTGGATTGCCTGTGTATTGATGGTTTCTAAACGAGTTTACAGTAGATCGCGAAGAACATGGCGTGTTTCTCATATATGTTGAGGACGGTGGTCGGATTTCATCATGATTCACAAGATGTAATGTAGGCGTTCTATCTCCATGTATTTGAGTACGTGACACTGGAACAGATTCTGTATAACATAATCTCACTTTGAATAACATACATGATTCGAATGTGTACGAATAAATGAAGCATAACATATTTACTGTAAACGAAGTTACGATTGCTTACCGTTTTTAATAGACTGAACTGTTGCCTCCAATAGACCACCAGTTGGACAGTTGTTATTGATTCCAGTAGCAGGTTCAGAACCGAATGTCAAGCAGGATGAAACACTTGAGCCTCCACTTGATCGTGAAGGAAGTCGAGCTCGTTTAGGCAAAGAAGCTCTTGCTGGAATCTCCACCGAAATCCGTTTCCTTCTTCTTTTAATCTGACTAAAGTTGGTCTCGTATGCCGATGTTTCTATGTTGGAAGTATACTCAGCCTTCCTACATCCTTTTCTTGCACCTTTGTAAGAATCTAGGGTAAAAATTAAGAAGCTTTCATTTCCTGTTCAACGACATACATAGCGGGTAAAGTAAATTTGGTACCATACCGTATTTATGCAAAACTTTGCACGGGAAAAGAGACCAGCATGATTCTACTTTTGCATGTGACTCTGCTAATTTGTTGATGTTGCTACTAGGACCGCTTGGCCATCTGCAATACCTCTCGTTGTTCCTCAGCCAAGAAGATGAAACAGCTGCTGTTGCGCCGTGCTCCTCAGTGAATTCGACGACAGCGTACAAGCTCATTTCTAAATCGAAATATGAATCTTCATTAAGTTTAATTTAACTGTTATAAAATTATAATTTAATGAGTAAATTATTCATACCTACATTTCATGTTTACCTTTAAACCAGTTGGGTTGATATCTCAATTCCAGGAGAAAAGTATTGCGTTAAACGTTGGCGGCACAAACTACCACTAGAATAGTAACGCACGGCTAATGTTTGCTAGTGTAAAGAATAAAAACCTTAGACATTAATAAAACTGACAGGCATTAATAGAATTGGCATTAATACTCTTGTAGCTTGAATGATTTTGATATAATATAATGTGCGTGAAATTACGCCAACCTATGTTGAATTCACGTTGCTATGCGGTGGGTGCAATATAAGACCAACTATCAACAGTTGGCAGTCAAATTTTATATGGTAGGTCACTTGACAGAATACAACTCGGAAGGAAACAAACGATGGAAATTCACTATAATGTTAAAAGTGATAACAAACATCTTAATCGTTATTAGCACTGGTTGATATAATCATTCCATTTGTTTTTTTAAATAAAGTAATAAATCGTACATTAAAGTAAACATACCTTTATTGCAAACGCTGAGATATCATTGACGTGTTGTGGGCTGACAGAATGTTCGTCCAACTGTCATCAGTCAAGTATAACTATGCTTCCGGAGTCACTGATTATTAAAGGAAGAAATCCAAACGCCTGATTCAACCCAAATCCAAATCACTACCAAAGTCGATAGTTTTGTTAATTGATAGAATATATCGAATGTAGGAGTTAACTGGAACAACGGACTTGCATTTGTATATTGCACTTGTCAATTGCAACAATCGATAACAATCAAGTAACACGTTCCTTTGATGTGTTGGTTGAGATCACGTTTACTTGCGATGGGAAATGTCTTTCTGCTTACTTCAAACATGCGAATAAACTCAAACGATAAACTGAAGTTAAAATCCAATTAAACATTGAATTTAACTGACATATGCAGACTTATTGGTTAAAGCTAACTGATGGATGGATGAAGACTGTGATGATCCTTCTATTGGTCATTTGTTGCTTCCGCACACAAATATTCAACTCGATACTTTGCACGGGTGGAAGCATGCTGACAGTGTCGATGTTGGATGTGAGATTACAATAGCAAGTGCATGGCCATGGTTTAATATTTCGTAGCATAAAACCACATATAACGAAAAGTTCTCCGGACAACCGCTAGAATATACTCACATTCAGCTTGCCGGCCACCTACTTGCCGAAGTCCTTTGTTCATATAAGGTCGCCTCGGCCAGAGTCTGATTTTATTACTTACTGAAGTTTAAAATCCAATTACACATAATTTAACTGACATATACAGACTAATTAGTTAAATCTAACGGATGGATGGATGAAGACCGTGATGATCCTTCTGTTGTCATTTGTTGCTTCAGCATACCAATATTGAACTTGATACTTTGTACAGGTGGAAGGTGGAAGCATGATAACAGTGTCGATGTTGGATGTGAGATTACAATAGCAAGTGCATGTTTCATATTTCGTTGCATAAAACCCACACACAACGAAAAGTTCTCCTGACAATCGCTAGAATATACTCGCAAAGACGCTTGCCGGCCACCTACTTGCCGAAGTCCTTTGTTCACATAAGGTCGCCTCGGCCAGAGTGTGATTTTAATACTACGGCACACCTTCGGATTAGATACGGCAAAAACGTTTTAGGTATCACGACTTGATGCCAACTTTTCCGAACATTTACCGACTCGAAATCGACACTGTTTGAGTATCGGGATTGATGCTTATCACAAATGGCTTCCGAGCATGACAAGCAAATTCCAAGGCATTTAGATATGATGGTAAGCATGGCGTTATTTCATCAAAAATCTATCATAATTTCATCCAAAGTGTCTGAATTTCTATTGGGAACCATTCCTACCATTTGTTATATATATACTTTGCAAATAAGGATGTCATGATGAGCAACATATTCATGAGGTTACATACGCTAATTTATGATAATGGCTGCGGGTTAAGAAGCCAAGAATTAAGAATAGTTATTGAACATTTTGGGGCTTTAAACCCAAACCCACAACGAGAGGTTTATTACTCATTCATCAAAATTTAAATTTATAATCTGTAATTGATTACCCATCAGAATATTTCAATAAATAGGAAATGGGACCACAAAATCATACCAACAAATTAAAGTAGCAGCAACCACAACAAAAAAGATTACCTAATTAGTGAAATACAGTTTTAAAAACTACATTGAAGATATACTAATGTTCAATGGGAAGCCTTGGCCTTGACTGAGGAAACCACGCGAGCTTGGTACTTCTAGCTAATAAAAATATTTAAAACACAATTCTTACGTAACTCGTAACAATATACCAAAACGAGGTAATAATATTGCGGTTGTAATGCATGGTTTCCGGTTCTAATTTAAAACACAATTCTTACGTAACTCGTAACAATATACCAAAACGAGGTATTAATATTGAGGTTGTCATGCATGGTTTCCGGTTCTAAAAGGACCAAATTCAATGAATGTTTGTATGTACGTATTCAAACATCAATGGATACCACATCCTGAGATTCAGTTTTATTATCCCTAATTTATGAATACATAATACACAACGTTTATGTAAGGAATGCATTTCACCACAAAAAAACCAGCATGAGGAAAAAGAAAATCGGTTCTGCATTTTTGCAAATGCAAAACCCCCACATCCTTTCACAAATCGTTTTGTGTATTTTGCCATCCGTTCAAATTGCTTAAAAACTCCTGCCATAAATACACATTGTATCACTTAAATTCGATTTCAATCAAACTTCCTATTTTAACAGCTAAAAATAATAAACCCTAAAAGCAAGCAATAAAATGGGTTTGTTTTCAAAATCCTTAGTGATCTTACTAATTGGTATAATTTTTACTATAATAGTTTCAGGGAACCAAGTATCCGGACAGTGCTGCAGGTCAAGAGGGGCAAACATACTTAACCCTGGAACATGCAGGGATGGTACTCGAGGGACTCCCTGCTGCGGCCACAGCAGATGTAACTTTTTTTGCTGCGACTGTGGAGAAGGTGGTTGCCGAGGAAAGCGGTGGGCCAGAGACGCTGCAGATGCACACGAACATGACAATAACAAGGACGGTTTTTACGATAAAATAGAAATCGATGATTTGATTCGCAGTGGGACTTGCGGAAACTACACTGAAAAGAAGGAAACATGGGAGGCTGAGTTTCGCCGGATGGATAAAGACAAAGATGGGAAACTAAGTTATGAAGAGATAAATGGCTAATATTATTAACAATCAGTTTACGTTAAGAATTTTTCAGTTATTATAAACTATTTGATAATATAACCAAATGAATTGAAGCTTTGAAAAATTGTCGTATTAAATAATAAATATGAACTTGTAGTAAAGGAAAGTTAGTTTATTGCAAGCATGAAATGTATTCGCTGAATTTTTGTTGTTATTCATGTACAACGGCGTCAAAACGCTGGTACTCAAAATACTAAAGTTCATAATATGAGTATAAAGGTTGGACACATACAGAAAACAACGAAAGCGGGCTCATTTAAATCTAAAATGTAAAATATTTCATCGGGAAATTTAGTTTGTAACAGTTATAATGAATTTCGATACGGGAGCATTGCCACTCGCAAGCATATTTAGGAATTAAATTTGACAATTTTTGTATTTGAAAATATATTTCACCACTACGTAAACATGTTTCCCGATGCCACATTTACAAATGTCAACAAACTTTAACTAGTATCTCTCAAACATCTGCCAAAATAAATTGTAAATCGACAGGATACGTGAACTAAAATATAAAAAAGTGTGGTGGTAAATCAAGTAGAAGAATTGAGTTTTAACCACAAAATCAAGCAACAGGATGTGCTTTGAACTGCAGATTCCTTCGGATTTAGAATTTTATTGGACTCATTAAAAAATCTATTACTTTTCCCATTCTTATTTTTCATCATATTTTATATAAAAGGCTTTGCAACTAGTTCGGTTGCATCATTTGCCCTTTCAACTGGAATTCTGACTTTGTTCTACGTGAAGCAGAACTTGTGACTTTAAAATGGGTAAATTTTCTAGCCCCCTTGGGCTTGTAATACTCTGTGCAATTGTCTCTTTGTTTATTGCGGAAAACAGGGTTACTGGGCAATGCTGCCGTGGCTGGTATAGTATAGCGGAGGGGAGGCATTTGTGTGGAGA
>JAANSM010005375.1:0-10189 GCA_036850725.1 Orchesella villosa | reverse complement strand
TCAAGACCTTCAACAAACAAAACAGAACTTGGTAAATCCCCAAAACCAGTTTAACATCAACGTTAAAATTCCATTATTTCAGTTAATCATCTTTTACACACCTTAAACATCAACTCATGCCGGCCCCGAGTTAGCTTTTCAAATACGTAGCGAAGAAACAAGGATGAATCCTCCACCAGACAATTCCACAGCACTTGATAAGCTACCTCATAAACTGCATGCCCGTCTAGTGTCACAGCAGTATCGTCTAACAACTGGGTGATAAACACTGCTGCTGAACCAAGCGATGATGGGAACATTGCATGAGCTTTCGGAACATTGGATTTGGTGAGAACAACTCCTAAAACACAAGGTTAAAAGTAATATAAAAGTACAAACCAGTTTTGCTATTAAAGTCTTCATGTTTTTAAATTAATTAAACCTTACCTGTGGTGACAGTCACCCCATCGGTTACGGTAACACTGGGTTGATTCACAGTTAACGTTGAGGGCACCGCCACTGCTGGAACTTTGTCACCCTAAAAGAAGAACAATATAATCAGGAAAATGCACCCTGGTAATTTTTATGAGGATTTAAGAATTTTGAACAGTACTTTAACAATGTCGCGAGGATGTACTGGAGCTGCGACCTCCTCATCAGCCTCTTCATCTCCGACAGCGTGATGTAAACTTGGTTCATAAGAGGCTTGTTGGTTAATGGATACGGTTGTGATTAAAAACTGCTGGCGCTCAGATTTCTTCTTGTCCTCCTCGGCTTGAAGTGCCATTTTGACCAATTCTGCTTGTTGTGTTTTACGGGTTTTGGTTGCAGTGACAAGGTATCTCTATCATAACGAGACATACAATTTAATGAATGATCAGTATGAACATTAATGTTTTTAAGTTGAGTACTTACCCTTGAAACATGAGGATCTTGGCTTAACGTAACTTCCTCCACCTTGGCTTTTGTTTGAGGAAGCCATGCTGAAAAAGAATACAGTAGAATTTTCGAATTTAAGTATGCATTAAGTATGCTAATTAAGTAGAAACAAATTTTTATTTTCGAGTACTCCAAAGCAAATTCGTTTTACGACTTACGTGGATCAACGACAGCGATCGATTCAACGCCAATCCTGTATTATTTGCAAAGATTTAGTTACTACGAACATACTTAGGTAGAAAAAACACTGCGCAATGGTAGTATGGCGTATTAAAAAGAAACTAACCGTGGAGATGGTAAAGTAAATTCTATTCCAGGTGTTACTACGAACATACTTAGGTAGAAAAAACACTGCGCAATGGTAGTATGGCGTATTAAGATGAAACTAACCGTGGAGATGGTAAAGTAAATTCTATTCCAGGTGGCGGGGCCTTAAAGGAACTATTCTCCTCCATTCTAGGCCACACTTGATGTCGACACTTCCACAAAACTTGGAATCTCAGCAGCGCATTCATCCTCGTATTTGGATTATGATGTTCGAAATCTGCTTGCAACAAGGTTCTAACTTGCTCTGGAACTTTGACTCCGGCCATTATTAGCAACGCAGCAGCACACGAACTCACCTGCAAAATGATGAATAATAGTTATTTTCATTAGATTATATTATACACAATACTGCTATCGAAAATTTGGGGCGAATTGAACTCACCTGTATATCAGGTTCCAGTAACAGCTCCCACGCGATAGGGACCAGCTGAAGAAACTGCTCTTCGGACAGTAAAGATCCCGCTTTGATCAAGCAGGAAAACAAAGAATGAAACCCTTCTTGAACTTGATGTTTGATGTACTTCAAAATGGTTGACTCCTCATGCCTCTCCTTCGCCGTTCCCTTCTGCCCAATCGGTTCCGTTGATGGAGGTGTTGGATCAATGATATTCATTCCAAAGGCAGACGCCGTTGTACTCGCAAACCCAAACTCTTCTCCATATACCTTCCTTACACCTTTCAGGAGACGGGAAACCCCTCTCATCAACCTTCTCGGGCAGAGGGGATGACAAAAGCCTTGATGAATGCACCTAAAGAAGCACGTGTTCATAGTGAGGATGATCCTCATACAAATGCCGGCATCCGTTCCCCAGCCATTTGGCCAGCATACACATTTACTCCATCTTACCGGTAATTCAACGAGGAAAGGAACTCAATGACCGTATTAATCCAACCCATATACATGTGGTCGTCATCTACCCCTACAGCATCTTCATTGCTAAGGACCCCAGGGGACTCATCTCCACTATGTTCGGATGTCTCATCAGACACCGAGCTTACCTTTCGTTTTCCACTTGTTAAAGAGTCTGAGCGTTTCATTGCTAAATGTTGAGGGTTAATAATGGAACAACTACTAAGTATTCAAAAAAAGTCTACTGGAAATATGTTAGTGCATATTATATATTATATATATTATGTTAGTAAAGCTTTGAAAATAAATTTTGATAAAAGCATAATAAGGGGTATAAACTAACAGTCGCTGTCGCCGTCTTTTTTGGACCGTTGCAGCTTAATACTTCTTCGTCGGAAAGAGGAGCCACTTGGAGTGCCTCTGCGAAGCAAGAGTGGTCTTACTTTTTTGTCAGTAGCTGATGTTGTCGTTGTTGTAGGGCCAGCAGAGCCAGTGCTAGCACTACTTATAGCCGGCTTAGGTGTTTCCGGCTCCTATAGTGAAATGATCAAGCAACATATCCCATGCTAAACTACTCAGTTTTTTTTATAATGCATGGAACTAAATGAAGCAGAAATGATTTAGCGTGAAAATATAAGTATATAAGTGATATATATTTTAAGCGCACATGCGGAACGTGAGTGACTTTCTCCCCACTCTCCGTCGACTCGTTGTCATTCAAAACAAAACTGATCTTTCTCTCCCCAGAGGCAGCTGGTTGTGGATGTTGTGGATCAGTGATACTTTGTAGTGAATGGGACGCTTGGGATTGCCCCATCGACGACAAGCCTAGAAGTTTTTTCCTAACTTAACTTTAAAATATAGAAGTATGTTATTCTGATTATGTTACAGTACCATAACTCCATCGGCGAGCTCCGCTTGACATGGCTGGCTTGGGAGCTGCTTCTTTCTCTTTCTCGGGAGCAGGGGCGGTTGATTTACTGACAACACTGGCTTTTGGCAAACTCTGTCCCAGAAGCATTCATTAGTCACTTATTGAACAGAGTATTGTGTGTGCGTTGACATTTTTATGTCGTTCATTTATCTATGTACAAAAGGTACTCTATTGATTTTTTACCTGATACGTTTCTCGCATGAAAGCTGTGATTTCGTAGAGAAGCATACAGGACAGAATTTGTAGCGCTAAGGGACACTCAGACCCATCCAGTATGCTTGCTAATTGTAATATATGATCACAAAGGGCATTGATTAATTTGACTGCTTTGCATGTTTGCTATCGTACAAAGCGTATATAATTTGTTTACGTCTGTGCATTTACCTTCATCAAGAAAATCTTCCTCGTCATCCCTTTGAGAAAGTTCCTTTTGTTTGGCTTCCTCCGAAAGATCCATTTCCAAAACCCTTTGCTTATTCATTTTGATATACTCTTCTAGTCTTGCATTAATTGCCTGAAGCAGTTGCAAACAAAATGGATGACTGAGCATTATTGTTTAATGTTTTATGCGCAATAAAATGCACACATCAGCGATATTATTATGCAAATTTAATCTAATCTCAAATGCTATACTTACCTCGCCCCATTGAAAGAACATTTTGCCGGAAGCTCTTTGAAGCCCGTGGGATTTAGATCTCGATCCAGTCGGCTTCCCCGACATCCCAGCGCATGAAGGCCGAAAGATAGGGAATTTCATCCAGAGCGGCCAGTGACCACGGTTGCATGAATGGACAAGGTAACAACACTCCAACATGATGCAAGCTCTTGCGACGACAACAGTTTTTGGCTAGATATAATTAATTTGTTGAGCACGTAGGTCAACTAGAGAATACATTCCTGCCATAATATTAAAATCGTATTTATTATACCAGATCTAGCAATTGCAGCCATCAAACCAGCATCTGGTAAGGATCCCGGGTGAGTGATTTCCAATAAGAATCCAAACCTCAGCATGCCATCCTTTATCACCGTTTTATTAACCAGCCGCCTCTCCTTCAGAACAACAAACTCACTCGTCTCCCCAATCAGATTCTCATTCTGAACATTTTCCATTGATCCTCTCCGACTGATTCCCCCCGCTAAACTTTCTTCATTTGTGGAATCCCTTTTCATCTTCATTTTCTTCAGTCTCTCCTCAACCCTTCGCTTCGCTTTCTGTACAATGGTAGCTTGTCGCATTGTACGCTTTGGCTCGGAAATTGCAGTCCCAGAACTACTAAAGTTTGAATCATCGTACTCCATGTCAAAAGACTTTTCCCCACCGGAGCCCTTTGTCAACCAGCTAACCAGTCTGGATTCCTTCTTTCCAGGCCGTTTGGCAACCAAGTCAACTTCACTGGATTTGGGCGTCAGTGTAGCGTGCTTCCGGGAGAGAGTGCCACTTGGACTTTCTCCTGTATTGTCAGTATCACCCATGCTCTGTTGGAGACAGAAAAAAAGTAACAAAAAAGTGTATATAAGCTTCTTTTCTCTTCTAAATTTTATTTATTTTCCACCCATTTTCTTTTCTAATCCAATCACAATAAATATTATCCAACACAACTTACGGCACAAGTTGAGGAAGAGCTTTTCTTCTTAAAAAAGCCTTTTTTATTACTTGACCCACTGTGCGGACCCCCTGAGGTTTCATCCATTATGAAATATGACGGGGAAGCTTCCTCCATTGCCACACTTCGTCTGTCACAACAGTTTATATTTTACCAAACTTTAGACCTCTAGACACAATCTGTCTTGTCATGGTGTCAAGTCAAGATTCATGGGCTTTCAAACTTACCTTACGATCCGAGTCGTCTGAGTTTGCCTGGCATCTTTTCTATTCGGTTTGTCAACCTGAACAATGAAGGCATTTAGAAGGAAATGATCAGACGGCATCCGAAAATATAGTGGAATCACTCAGCCAACCCAAGCCAAGCCAAGTGAAAGGTAAATTCTAAACTATTTTTTTTAACTTTTACTTTGCTCACCGAGTCCAGCAAGGCGGAGAGCGCCGCTTTTCTAAATGTATTCCCATCGTTTTCATACACATAATTGACAAACTGGCGAACATCACAGTAAAGGGCCTAAAAAAGCGTTTGGAAAGAGAGAAAATGAAATGAAAATTCTTCTCATGGAAATTCCGCAATTGCCAACAAATGTTGCATCTCATTATCCTCATTTTGAGGTTCTCACAGTGTGACACATATATTGGCTGGTTTGGTACACATACACACACTTTTAAACCCTCTCAATATTGAAAGGAAGCATAGCACAATGTGTTTCAAATTACCATATTTTCCGTAGCACGTAGTTCCTTGGACACTGCAGCAAGTCTAGTAATTAGCTTTTTGAATACGGCTTTGAAAATATGACATTCCACTTTGTTATTTGTCTGTTCCAAGCCATTAACGTAGCTCGTATAGAAATCCCGAATTTTGGAACCTACAGGGACAAAAATTTCATTCATACATTTATGACGCTTGCTACCTCCCTCCACGCTTCCCACAGTTTGCATGCTCGACACACAAAAACAGAGAGAAACACACATTCTCTTTCTCTCTCTTAAGAACTTCTCGTCCATATTCATAGTTAATAGGAAGGAAGAAAATTCGGAGAGAGAGAGAGAGAGAGAAAGCATTTTTTTCTTCAGAATATGACTATGACTGCTTACTCATCGGTGACAACAACGACGCGGAATCAGCACAGAAGCTGCAAAGTGCATGGAAAAACTCCATGATGGTAGATAGGCTTTGCTGCATCACAAGATTTTGGAAGTATTTGGAGAACTGTGTGCGGAACTTTTGCGTGAGTCTTAGCAATAAATTCTGAGCATGGGTTCTCACAGAGTCAGGATGATTTCCCCTTTGAGCCTCTCCACAACCATGAGTGCAACCCATGGCACACACGATTCTAAATGGAAAATAAAACATCATGGAACCGGATAAAGTTTCATTTCATGCAGTAACCGGATATTATATCCATTACTTACGCTCAAACCATTCTCTTACAAAATATAATAATGGAATAGAGAAACACTACAAAACTATGTACATTCATAATATAATCTTTTACTGCGTCTTCTGTTATGTTGTGAGAAAAGCGCATTGAAAAACAGCATGCAGTATACTTCTTTTGAACTATAGACAACTCACTTTGTTACAGCATCCAAAACAAGGAAGACTTCCGAGTCCTTCTCTACCTCATCATAAAGTAGTTCCATAAGATTTAGGACGACTTGAGATACCCTTACAGATCGAACGATTGTCTCTCTTGAGCAGATTGAATGTAGTGCCTGTTTCATTCAAATGAGAAAGGAGAGACGAAGACAAGGGTTAGAAGACAATAGGTTGGATCGAATGCATTAAGTTTTTATGTTGCTCTCAACATTTATCGAATCAAATTTCCTTCGTTAAGCAGTTAAATTGATAATGGACTGCCTATTACGTACCTTAAACACAACTTTAACATTGAGCTGACCATCAGTCTTAATATATTCAGCTGTACCGGGTGCCTCCGGAGCTTCACAAACGGAATACGATATATGACTATCACTATGAGATCTAACTAGACGCCTTCCACTTCCACGCCTACTGCCAAGTGCGAACTGATGAATGAACGAATTCAATTGACTTTCCAAAGAACTCGCCCTCCGCCTTTTGCATTTCATCATCAAATACATGGAATTGGGAAGAAAAAAAAGAGCAACAGTCACGTTTGATTTAATTTCCTGATCATATTTCCAGATAAGAAGTGGCGAATGAAGCTCATAAATTTTTATCATCTTTTTTATGTTTCCTCTATACTACTATGTGTATTATTCACCTATACATCCTTTCTGGGGATGGTGTTGGAGCGGGTGTGTGCTCCGTCACGGTTATTATCGGATTTGGCAAAAATGCGCGATCTGGTTTATTCTCCGGGGCAAGGGTTGACATCCCACAATACCTGAAGAAGAAGATATGCATAGGGGAGACCCATTTTTAAAAAGGATTTTGTTTTTGGAAATTAAACCAGACAGATGAATAAATTCTCTGGAACATAAGCCTGTATTATTTTACCAGAGGGTGTAAAGTACGGCTAACATCTACAAGTGAATATATCTATATAGTATATCACTAAGTTAATTAGTATATGTTACTATATTTTTCTAACAGAGAAAATAAACCGTCAAAGGCTGCATCTATTGGATTACTTCACTGAAAACTAATGAAGGCATTCTAACGTGAGTATATAAAACGTATATAATATATCAGTATTATATGTAAAGAGTTCAAAACTAGTGATTTATACCTCACATTCTGCAATAGAATTCATAACACGGCGTAAGGAAAGATTTTTCTAAAAAGTTAATAATGGCAGGTGAACTGAATAAATTCATATTGTAATATAATTATATTAGCGCAAGTTTTAGATGAAACTTACATTGAGCATTAATAAATTATTACGTTGTCTATATATATTTATAAGAGAAGAAAAATAAAATGACAACAAAAAATACGTTAGGTCTGCTGGTTATAAAAAAGTGTGTCTTGAGTTGTGTTACAAATATATAGCTGCATGACTCCATGTAACTTTTACGCTGCTGCAATGGATTGTAATCAAGATAAATAGAGTAGAATATATAATGTCAATATATCAATTGACTACACATCTATTGAGCTCTGAAACTTTTGGTTAGAAAGTTTTTTTGTAAAAGCGCACAGTCTTTGTCAAGAAAGAACATAAAAAAATGAGAGAGAGAGGGAATAATAGTCATTATTATATTAAGACGATAAGAAATACACATTAATGTATATTGGTGAAAAGTGAAGTAAAGTGCATTGTGAAGAGTGAAGAGGATAAACCATAAAACACAATATAACAAAACGTACAGAAAATACAAAGGAGAGAAATTATTGGCATCAAGCAGCGTAGCACTATGTATACACACATATACATATTATCTATATACCTATATATATGCATGTTCTTGCAAACACACAGCAAAAAAAGTTTTAAATAAATGATAACAAAATCGATAATCATAATAAAAGTAAAAGGAGCCACAAAATGCATATTATGTACAACCGCACCATGACCTACCATACTTTCAAAAGTTATTTAAACGACCGTGACGAACGAGACTAGTTGAGCTTTAAGTAGGGTGACAATATATATAGGGGTCTGGGGTCGTTAGAGAATGCACTTGTGTAAACAAGAGTAATAATAAGTTGTGATGTGATATTATCAGAGGGAAGCGGATGAGACGTTACTAATTCTCTTTAATTTCGCACTTTCATGCTTTTGTGTGTGCATTATATTGAGCTGAGAGAGCCAAGTTTACGTGAGGATAAAGTATGGTCTGTCATGGACAACATTTCTAAACTACCTACAATAACCTACATGAAATACACATATATATAAAAGTACAAGTGGGGAAAGTAGTGCAAAGAAATGGTGTAAATTGGCAGCTTTCCAGTCTCTTCTCTTTCACACACTACACGAATGAGTAGTAGAAGTAGTAGCAGTAACCAGTTTTTTTTGTCTAAAATGAGGTGCCAATGCCAAACTTACCCTGTTGGGGCTGCCAATTCATCAACTAGCAAACAGCTAAGAAAAGGGACAAGAAAAAAGATTCAC
Source organism: Orchesella villosa (assembly GCA_036850725.1). Lineage (NCBI taxonomy): Eukaryota > Metazoa > Arthropoda > Collembola > Entomobryomorpha > Orchesellidae > Orchesella > Orchesella villosa. The sequence continues at coordinate 1,505 of JAANSM010005375.1, read as the reverse complement.
ATAGTTGTATATTCGGAAAAAAGTGTGACCACAATGACAGTAAGAGAAGTACTTAAGAAACACGAACAACACTATATAAAACCATATATATAATATATATTAAAGATAAGACTATATAAGATATTTATAAATATATATATAGAGAGAAGAGAAACTGAAAACTTATTTTTATAAAAATGAAAACAAAATATAATTTAACTAAAATAACTAGAGAAGAGAGATATATATATACACTATATATATATTGTGCTCGGTACACATATAAATTATATACGTACACTTAAAATACGATTTTTCTACGAGAAGAAAACAGTATCAAAAGTCAACTCTGTCATAAATAATTCGTTTAGTATGACACAGATAAAGAGAAAAGAAGTACTGTAAGAGTAATTGCTTGAGAAGAAATATCTATGATGTTATGATGACACATGTTTATGATGAAAAAAATTCAAATGGATCCCATGCTCAATGTATAGAACAATATCATGTATATTATTATCCGTTGCTTTTTGCTCTGAAGTAATTTGCTTCATTCTCATTTTGTTTTCTCTTTTTTTGTGTGATATTTATAAAGAGGATGAAAATCATAAATTGTATTTTTTTGCCTTGTTGTGTGTGCTCAAGTGTCTGTTTTTATTTGCAGAAGGGATGGATGCTGAAAGTGAAATTATATGGTAGTGTGAATTTGTCTATAAAAAATTATGTTACCTTAAACTAGGCATGCTTTTCCCTTTGAAGAGATTGGAGCCTTCCGCAAAGTAATTTTCGCCCATTGTCTCACACATTTTGACAGCAACGGCGTCATCTCGATGGCCAAGTGCTGATTGTGGTCTGGCACAGAGCTCTTGCTCAGCCTCATTCTCCTAAAAGCATCATGAACATAATGGTTTGTTTTAGTCTAGCCACTCAACAACTATATGGCATGCAAATGGGATGGATTATGATAAAAAGGGGAAGATAAGCTTTTTGGTTGCGTGTCTGTTTTACATTACCCCAATGTCAAGGATCGCCGTTCCGCCTCCAATTTTCTCCAACATTTTCTCTGACTTGGAGAGGAGCTTCGTTTCGACAAATGTTTTGAGGTCTAACATTGTTAATTTCTTTTTTGACCCTTTCTCACTAGATCTTCTATCTGAAGTGCCTCTTCTCGTCACCGTTGGGGAAGAACAGGCAGAGTGTGAGAAGAACTGGGAGGATGTGCCTTGTCCTCCCATATTCCCACTGGGCCCACTTGTGCTCCCCCTTTTACCTTTCGATGTTCCATTAGGTTTCGACAGTTTGGCTCTAATCGCAGCAATGTTTTCTCGATCAGTTCTTATCGGTGATGTGTTCAGCACAAAGTCAGCAACAAATGAACACTTTGACTTTGTAACTGGGAGGGAATTACTTCGTTGTCTTTGACTAATCCGTTTCTCAATTATTAAGGTTTCTTTGTGCGCAATTATTTCTTCGAATCTACACCAAAAGGTTCATTCACAAAATAACTTATCATTTGCCATCCATCC
>JAANSM010005374.1:0-10189 GCA_036850725.1 Orchesella villosa | reverse complement strand
GGTAGAAAGCTCCAAGTTCTTGCCACCTCTGACACATTTCCTCATTAGAATTTTCCAAAAAGCCGCAAATATCGGCGCCAACAAGAGGAATGCCAAATTGATTGAATTGGAGCATTCCAATGATAGAAAAGTGGAGATTAGACCATCGACTCCAGTTATCTCCCAGCCAATGAGCGACCCAGTGGCCAGAGCCTAAGAAGGAGGAGCGAGTGAGAACCAAGGAACGCTTACCAGTTCCTTCGCGAGCTCCTCTGAGGGTAGGCTCGGATTGGAACCAGCCGTAGAGACTGTGCACGTCGTAATGGTTGCCGGCTTCTTGAACGGAATCAGCACAAATTGTGTTGGATTTTAAGCTTTGGTCTACAATGTCTACAAACAAAAAAGTAAATCAAGCAATCAGTCTTTTTCTAATTTTGACTAAACTTTTTTTATGCAGTTGATAGTAAAACTATTTTCTCACTTGGAATGAATGGTGGATTATTCAAGTTGTTGTTGGAACATTCTTCACTTCCAAAATTAGCAGGCTCGTTCATGTCCTTTAGAAAAATATGCAGTTTCAATTTAATTCTTTAATTATGGATTAGAGAAGAGCATTTACATTTTAAATATGGATGGAAGCTAGAAAAACCCCTTACAATCCAAAGCCCATCATACTCCAAGAGGTCGTGAAATTCCTTTATCAACGTCACCCAATACTCCCTCGTGGCATTCTTGGAGAAATCTGGGAAATAGACGGGATCTTCAGGCCAAACCCTTCCTTCATATGGAGTTCCATCGGGCTTCTTAACCCAAACGTCCATTTCATTTCCCAAGTCAAAAGGTCTGTAATCAACTTCTCCAATGCTGATGGCAGGATCAACAATAGTGACAAACTTGACACCTTTCGCCTTCAGTTCTCTAATGTACTCTGGTAACCCATCGAACCTCTCTCGGGAGTAGGTAAAGTCAAGATTTTTGTGCATAATGTCAATATCTCCGTATTGAACGTCTTGGGGGATTCCATAAAAGGCATTGCGCTCCACAGTAGCCTTCATGTTTTCAATGGTGTCGTAACCGAAACGGCAGAGCTGGAAACCCAGAGCCCAATATGGGGGCATTTCGGGACGACCAACAGCTTCGGTGTATTGCTTCACAACGTCCTCGGGAGTGGGGCCGAAGAAGAAGTAGAGGTCGAGGAGACCTCCAGTGGTAATGTATTGGATGAGTGGCCCAGATGACATGGTAAATTCTGGGGATATGAATAAAAATGAATTTTGTCAATAATTTATAAATCCATTTAAAAGGAACAAGAGCTCTTCTTCAAATTTAAAAATTTACTTACGTTGTAAATTGCTATTGACTATCACGACAGAGTGGGCATTTCCATCATTTTCCAATGCGGTGTAATATGGGTGTACTCCGTACATATTTTTGGTAAACTAGAGTCGCAAACAATATATAAATTCAATTAAAATGCATCAAAAGTAACTCAATATGCACGACAAAAAATAATATTTACTTCTGGTGGCTGATCCCTGGCCCACAATGCCCAAGAGAGATTTCTTGAAAAATCATGCTTGAAAGTAGGCTGCTCATTCTCTCCGATTCCATAAACATTCTCTGATGCTGGAGTCCACGATAAAGTGAGATATTGATCAGCAAAGATGAAATCTCCAGGAGAAGTATCAAATACGACGGTTCCAGTTGATCTACGAACGACCTTGAAAGAGAAGAGGGGATCGCTCGAGAACTGGATTTCAAAAAGAGGATTGTTGTTTCCACCAGTGGCTGGCTGGATGTTGAGAGGGACTTCGTGTCTTTCAGTGGAATTATAAATCTATAAGATTGTCAATTGTGGATTATTAGGGGGTGAAAATTCAGAAAAAATTTAAGTGACAGCAAAAATTAGATTAACACCTTAACACGAAGTCTGTAGTCAGATTGGAATTCCGCATCCAAAGTCAATGTTTCAGCTTCTCCTTCCCAGGAACCACTGGCTCCACTCTTGGCTAGATTAACCCTGTTAAATTAGTAAAAAACATGATTTGTGACTTTTCTTCGTTTTGCAAAATTGTGGTATTGCATGTTTAATAATCATTCCTGATTATAGCGAATGCGTTTAAAATTTTGGAAAACGTAACACAAAACTTACCGAAGACCGTTTGAAATTTGAACAGGTTCCCCAACCATGGAATAACCTGCTTGACCTTGAGCAGTTGCTGGTGCAAGGGCACACAGCATAGCCACAAGGGCTATTCCTCCTCCGAGTACAGCGAGTTTCATTTCGCCCCAATTTTATTTAGAAAATTCTTAAGAGTCCCTGTAAATCCACGACAAAACTCTGTCGTGGTGGTAGTGGCTATAATTTCTGGAGTGGAATGAAAAACCTGATCCGATCACCGATTTGTAATAAAAGCTTTGGTTTCCAAAGCCTAAATTATCCATACTTGTTTTGTTCTGATAGTGACCTGTCAATCAAAGTGGAATTTAAGGTAAATTCATCTGCGGAAACGTGACGTTATAATTCGCTCATGTCTAGTGCCAATTCCAGCTCAAGTTTTCACATGATGAATATCGTCATTGGTTGTGTTAAATGAACATTATAACGATGAATTAACAAATTAAGTGTCTCACAAACTTACAATCACAATACATGAAACAACATCCATCATTGTCAATTTGCTCGAGTGTAAGCTGTCAGTAAATATGCAGTTGTTGACCACGGCAAGAGCTGATGGCAAGGTGAGACTGTTGGACGTGCTCATAATTATCATCCGTCATCCACTGCCAATTATCGTGTCGTGGTACTCTATATTCTGTAATATAAATTCTGGAACAAACATAAACTCTTGCATGAATATTCTCCAATGGATGATGGAACAGCTTACTTTCGACATTCAACATAGCAATCAAGATAATTTAATTTCTCTCTCCGCAACTGCACTAAAAAAGGTTCTCTGTTCACTGCATACTGCATGACAGCTCTTCTCTAATTACGATTTTGACAGTCAACGAAAGTGATTGACACTTGAAAGTCAGAAAAATGGGGATATCATAATGTTGAATATGGTATACACATAGATAGTCGTGCAGGAAAGTTACTAACGCATCTCACATGTAAGGCTTTCAAACATCTATGATTATTTCATTTTACAATGAATTACAGTTTTATAATAAAAACCTGGGTTTTGTATAGAGGTTCCTAAACAATGAAAATTAGTATACACCACTTTCATTCCGTGAATGTCAGGTCAGAAGCTTTCAAAAGCTTTCTGCCAAAACTTTTCAATAATTTCCTACAGAACTCCGTGGGAAATGGGGTAAATTCTTTTTGCAACTGCCCGATTACATTTTATTCCAAGAATTTTGGGGAGACAGAGGGGGTTGCAAAGGGTGGGCATATTTCCAGGAGGGGACGATGTCGTTCACATCCCACCATTTTCCGTGCCAGTGTTTGCATGATTGATACTAAATGTCACATATCTGGGCAACATGGCATTAGAAATTTATGTTTCAAGTCATTCGATATTCTGCATTTCAGTTTTGAATTCATATTATTTGAGATATATTTTTTGTATAGTTAATTGTTATTTTTCGTAGTATTGAATAGAGTCTTCAGTCTCGGTACTCGTACATCGTATTCTCATTAGCCAAATGTGAAATGATTAAGTATTTCAGCATTTTCGTTCAATCTAAACATCTAAAGTCAGTGGAGTAAAAATGTAAATATATGCTATCGTTATCCACCTCATACATATACACTACAGCACTTTTATAGCTTTTAGCATGAGTTTGATACAAGACTACAAGAGTTAACATTAATATTAAACCTCAGCATACTGCTATACATTATATTTGAAGAGTAAGTCATTCATCATAGTAGCATATCATGCATCTCTTGATCTTGAGTCTTCAACTGTTGACTGTATAAAACTCAAACTATAATGTGCATAGTAAAAATGTACAGATGCGATATGCACATGTGTTCTTGCTAATATGCTGGAGTATAGCTGGAGTTGGAGTACATGCAAAAGGCATATAAGGCAACGATAATTTTGTCAAATTGGAAATGTGGTTTTGTGATTTTGTGTATTGTACATGGTGTGTAAAATTTCAACAGCCGGTTTCGTTAGTACTTGAGATCAAGTTACGTTTGTCTTGAAGCTTAAAACTTTGATTTTGCTGCGGACGCTTTTTGTAAGTAAATTATTATGTATTATGATCAACCATCAGCCATTATATTAACTATTCAATAAACAGAAACCGCAGTCGTTGATTTTCGTAAAAGTGATAAGTTATGCTATCGCATCGGTATAATTTCAGATTTCCATTAAATGACATTTTATATAATATAATTCAATTAAAATCTTGTGAACAGTCAACAGTGAAGATTTGCCTGCGACTACTTAGCTAGCATCCGCTGCTGTTCAACATTCTATTTCATTCGCAATTATATGAATAGTTTTTGTCAATTTGTGATTTTGGATTAAAAATAATTAATTTTAATACTTGTTTACGCTGCAGGTAGTGTATTGTCTGTGGAACAAGTCGCAAACGAAAGTAAAATAGAGAACAGTCAAGCAAGAAAGAAAAGACACGAACTGAAAAGCGGAAGAGAGGATCAAGGATGTCAGGAGAACGTGAAAAGCTTTTGGCAATTGCAGCAATGCAGCAGTTCAATGGATCATTTGCATTGAATCAACAATTTTGTACATGTCTTGGAGTTGCTTTGAGTTCTGTTGAGCAAGGTAGTTTGATAACTATTTGAACGTTGACTTACAAATTATGTACATTTTAGTTAAAATGACGAAGATGAAACTGAAATTCATTATTTCAATTAATTTTTTCCCCAGCCGCAAATACTCGAAGATGGAACAAGGACGCGTTTGCAACCGTGGTGGCACTTGTCTACTTTTTGAAGAAGCTCACTTCGCTGAAAGATGACTGGGAGCTGATTGCTGATAAGTCTAAAATCTGGCTACTAGCAAATTACAGAGAATTCGCCGATGACATGTTTGAATGTGCTCAGACTTTGGTATTATAATTTGTAATTTAACGTAACTTGCATATGCATATGAGCGACTTGTTATCAGTGTACTACTCGACGTTACCGTTACAGTAATTGAAATAAATGTTCCTTAATTGTTAGTATAACTTAATAGCTAAAAGGCAGCAACATTTTTTTGAGTTATGATACGCTTTTTCTTGTCGTCAGCAATCAACCGTTAGCAGCTATATGAATAACTTTTATCTTCAGGATTTTTTAAATCTCTGAAACGTTAATTACGGTTAATTAGTCAACATTTGCATTTGCACTTTTGCACATAAATGTGATTGAAATGCAGCATTATAAAAGGGACATACTTTTGAGTTTTATAGCTTGAGCAACCGTTTCCTTCCACAAGTATCTGTGATGTTGGAGGCCTGTTGAAGAAGCTCTATAATATTTGATTACCATTTATGATAAAAGGTTCCTATTGTTGTGCATATCCTTCAATTTCATTCAAAGTGTGCCATATGATTTGAATAACTTACTATGTATATAAGAATTCATGCATTCTTACAGAAACGTTTGCTTATCTAACATTTAAAGACATATGTCATTGTACAGATATAATGAAAAAATGTAAATACAGATATGAGTTTAGTAATATCTACCCGAAAGAAGTTGGTTTCCATTTTCTTTAAATCAATGCACAATGGGCATGCCGGCATGCACAATGTACAAGGGAAGTGTATACTTAAATGATGTGACATGATACGATAAATGAGATGAGAGATAATACACATCCTGATATGTGGTATGATGCATATATTACAGAGAGTCAGAAGCGTTTGGAAGGAATCCTATATACAAACTTGCAACTTGGGGGTCTTTCTTTACCGTTCATTTTCTGACAATTTAGACGACATTACTTTGACCAGCTCCTTCATCCAGATATGCTGCAAAAGTGGGAGCTTATAATAAAGCAGGACTGAGCCGCGGGCAGAATTTTGTCTATTTTCTTCCATTTTTTAAGACGGATTAGCGCATTCACACGTCATCGTCTGAAATCTGGATTGCTGTCGTACTTTCCTGTAAATAAATACAAATTATGAGTAGAAAGTTGACTTGATAGATTTACTGATTATTACATTACAGCTTCATTGTATGTTGTAAAGTTTATTAGTTCAAGTGAAGTCTCCACTCTCTTGCTCCATTTTCTGACAATTTAGACGACATTACATTGGTGCTCCTTCATCCAGATATGCTGCAAAGGTGGGAGCTCATAATAAAGCAGGACTGAGCCGCGGGCAGAATTTTGTCTATTTTCTTCCATTTTTAAGACGGATTAGCGCATTCACACGTCATCGTCTGAAATCTGGATTGATGTATTACTTTCCTCTAACTAACTACAAATTATGAATAGAAAGTTGACTTGATAGATTTACTGATTATTACAGCTTCAAAGTTTATTAGTTCAAGTCAAGTCTCCACTCTCTTGTGGTGACTTGTTAGTTAGGTGACTCCTCGTTAATTTTAGAGGGCATATCCAAAGATCTTATATTAGAACAGAACTTATATTATATTAGAATATTATATCTATGGGCATATCTGGTACAATTCATGTCGATGAAAGATAAGTTCATTCATTCAAGCAAAAACTACGTAAGTATATGGCATGACGTATAAAGGAGCAACTTTCGTGAATAGCTTGACAATCTTATCTACGGAAAAACTCGTGCAAAAAGGGTACATCGTCATCGTCCCTTGGACTCGACTGGGATGTGCGAATCGTTAAGGCACTTCTGACTTGTCACTCCTAACCTGCTTCTACTTGTCTTATAATTCCTAAAAATGGTAAGAATTTGTGTGATCAGTGATTGGTAGTGACTAAATCAAATTCAAAATCGTGCTTGCCTTCAAATGTCAAATATTCAACTTTTTGAGGGAGTTGGAAGTAGTTATTTTTGAAAGTTATGTAATACTATTTTTATATGTTGATTTGTAAATTAGTTTTGATTTCCTTTCTGGACTGGACTGGACAACTTCATGTGAAGGTGAGTTGTAGTTTTGTATAATTGTCATTCCATTTAAATTGCAAAACTACAAGAGTTATAGAATAGCCAGCCACCATACCAGCACATTGACATGAGACGTCATGTCATACATTGCATTTGAACCTTACTTACACCTTAGATGGGATTGCGACTAATATGTAGTTTTGTTTTCGTAGATCACAGTTAAGAGGACAAATCTTGTTACTTGAAGATACAAATAGACTTGTACGATGGAGGTTTGACTACGGATGGAAGTCTTTCTCCTGTCATCTGCAATTAGTGATCAGCAGTTGCTGGCTACGAAGCGAACCGGAAACAGGATATGCCGATACCAAATCTAGTAATATGTAAGAAAACAACGGGTTTTAAATAGCTTTCTTTCGCTGCAGCTTCTTACATTCAATGCAATAATATTTAAAATAGTATGGGGTTATGTTTGATGTTGGATCTTGGATGTTGTTTTCAGTACCTTTCTTGAAGAGCAGATAGTAACGCGCCAAGAAATGCCATTACAGTGTCAAGTTTTTGGACCTGATGGTCCTGTCGTCCTTACTCATACTCCTAAGGATGATGCTACTGTCAAAGTGGGTAAACAATCGGTTTCTCCAGGGTCAACAGCAATGAAATCGAATTCATCATCTGAGGACTCCGGGTTTTGGGGAAGCGGAAATGGAGTTGATTCAAGCAAGGAAGANTTCAAGCAAGGAAGAGGAAGATGCTTTACAAGAAAATGTGTCGGAGCCGGAGGGGACTCCTGATACAACTTCTGAGAAGATTATGACCTTGAAAGATGCGATTGCGCCTCAAAAAGGTAGCTCATCTCTACTTGTACAAATAACAGCTACTGATATCAAAGCGGCTTTGCTGCGAGATGGCGAAGCAGAATCTATACAACTTGAAAATGACAGCTTCTCAAAACCCTTATGGATTGCTCTAGTCGACACTAAACTATTCATTTATGGAAGTGAAGCTAAGAACTGGGTAGAAACTAAAACAAAGTTAAACGGACGCTTCCCTGGAACTTCAAGATATTGGAACTTAGGCGAACTTCTAATGCTAAGTCACCGAATACCCCGAGAATACATCATGTTTGATAAAAAGACTCATATGATTTCAATTGAATTTTTGCTTGCTTTATACCTTCGTCAACTGAAAAATACAGTACTCCAAGCTTGAGGAATTAATGAGGTTTCTGCAAACATGTGCAATATAATATTCATGATTCCATTGTGGTTCGGCAGTGCACAGCGAAAGTATATACAAGATGCAGGAGTTATTTCCGGATTTGAAAATGTCTTTCTTATTAATGAAACTAGTGGAATTGCTCTTTTCCACGTTACAACTTCGGATCAAAACTCAAATCATCATCAACACCGAGGAAAACGAGTACCACCTACAGAATGCAAGCGGCTGCTGGTTCTAACTGAAAATTCTGGCAACGTGGACATTGCAACGTATGAATTCTACTGTGATAATAATGGTACAACAATCTTGGAGATGGTAACCTGCACTGGAAACTTATACGAGTCACCGAGGACTAGGGATGGGGTTGCAAAGAATCTGATGAAAGTTTCCTATAAAAGTGATCAGAACTTTGACGATCCGAAGTTCAAAGTGTTTATGAAGTCTCTAGCTTCCAATCTTGTAGGAGAAGCCCTAAATAACCATCCAGAAGAACAAAGCCATGGCCGAAGCTCGTTCGATGTACTCATATGCACTCAAGACTATAGGTGGTTGTCAATCTTTTTGTATGCAGTCAAAATGTGGTTCGTGAATGTTCCTCCAGTCATACACCAAAACAAAGAAACCCCTCTAACTTGTTTTGGAAACTTATTCAGTGATAACACTTCATTTCAAATTAGTTCTCAACTTGTGCCGGACAAACTTAGTGAGTTAACTCCATATACATTCTATAGAAGAGATTTTGAACTAGGACAATTCAAAGACTCACTATTCGAGAAGAATTCGAAATTAAGAGGGGATATACAAGTAGTGGAAAAGATTCGAATTCCGAAGGCGAGCACACAATTGATTTTGTTTCAAAGGAATGTGATGCATGGGGAAATGGTGGTTGGAACTTTGGAAATAAATATGGTGGCTTACTACAAGTATTCAGAGATTGAAACAAGTTTTTTTGTAGACTCCAATGGAATAATTAAATTTGATAAGTTGTATGGTACTTCCTTTGGTGGGAGTGAACAAAAGGAAGTTGTACCTAGTTCATATTTCATTTGGAGGGGATACAATTTGTTGGAATTCGAAGTAAATAACTGTAAAGATCTTTTGAACTGTGTTGTAAACTCTTTCTCAGGCATTGAAAGGAAATTATTGGAAACGAAACAAAATGTGATTGATAAATGTGAAACAATGAAAGTGGTGATGGATGAAGGAAATACACATAAGAAAATTGCCTCCGTCATAAAAAAACTTATTAGGAGAAAGATTGAACAAGGACTCATGTTCAAAAAAGTTAATACTCTTTTGGAATTAGCAGACGCTGATTTAGATGTTCTTCTTTCAAATATAAATTATCATTACGAAAAATATTTCCAATTACAACTATAACTTATTTTAATACAGTTAAGTGCTGAGTTTTTAGTACTTTTTTATTTCCAGCACAGAGTTGACATAGGATGCTATAATTTTTGTGATTTTTTCAAGTTTTCTTCTGATTTCGTAAATACAAAAATACAGTACGAAAAATTGTAGCTAGCTGTATGTTGTATGTCTAGTTCTTATATAAGGTCTTTGATTTCCAGTTACAATCATACAAGAAATGTATATTATCAGTAGAAGTAGTCATATACTCGTAATATGCAATATTTGTGATCAGTATCTTACTTCTGTTGTGTTCTTTACAAAAATGTAATATCTTCCAGTTCTAACTACTTGTAGTAGTTAGTAGTTGTAGAAAAGATGATGTCGAAACAAAGTGTTCGATTTTTTGTTGAAACAATATGTGATAATGAATTTATGTTCTGACTATTTACTAATTCCAGTTCCTAAGTATAAATGTTGTTTAAATTTTAGTTATTATTATTATATTTTAAAGATAGTTAGTCCGTATGTATGTGAGTATATTGGTATTTTGGTATAGTAGTATAACGATGAGTGTTCAGAGGTTTACAACCTCCTTAAATTATTCATTCGTTGTTTCTGTATTTCGTAA
>JAANSM010005373.1:0-10190 GCA_036850725.1 Orchesella villosa | reverse complement strand
TATTACAATATGTCGCCTTTATACCAGAAATACTAATGCACCGTACATATATATTCTTTCCTATCATCATAAAATACCAACCGATGGAAAATTCTTGGCACTTTCTGCTGTGATACCATACATTTTTTGTTGCTTTGCATATCATATCATGTTTTTAAGATGAAGAAAAGGAAATGTAGACGTGATATTATACTTTAAAAATTTACAACGCTTACATTATTCCCTTTTGTTCAAAAATTTACTCAACTCGCGTTATAAGCTTTTCCTATGAAAATTTACTCCACTCACATTATAAGCTTTTCCTATGAAAATTTACGCCGTGTACATTATAACCTTTTCCTATAAAAATTTACCCGCTTTTGCTGTAAACTCGCTTATTCGTATTGCTGTAAAAATTTGTGTGTATTCGGTGTAAGAACGTGTGTAAATAGTATTCGGTGTATGAAAACTGGTGATTGCTTAAACGAAAATAATTTTCCCGGCTGGTTTAGTTGTTATAGTAAACCAAAAGCGGAGTAAATGTATGAGTGATATTTTCTGGGGTAAAATCGTTAGTATTGTGTAGTAAAATCCCGACAAAAGAAAACGCAAAGGATATATACAAGTGAAAGATAACATAACGATCATAAAAATGGATATGCATATGGTTGGTGCACGCTATTGTTTCTTGACGAGAATACTTAAAAATAGAACTTTGACAAAAAAAATAAATAATTTACACATTAAAACCACACAGAGGAGAATATATACGGTGGAAACGGGAAAGAAGAGACAGAGCTCGAAGCTCGAGAGAGAAGGGGAAATATTTTTTGTGAATGTAAAAAAGGGAGAGAGAACACACATATGAAAAGGAGAATATTTTTTACGCGATGATGTGCTTATCGCATATATCCCCAGTATGAAGTATAAAATCCGTTAGTTTTTGCATAAAATCGATACGCGAGAGACACAAGAAAATACCACGACTCTCTAGCGCTAGCTTATACAAAACTTGACTTTTACGTGAGCGGGGTTCCCTCTCCTAAAATTGATGTTTGCATGAAGAAAAAAAAGAGTATAAAAAAAAGTTTTTAGGGGAAGAAACGTTATATCGTTTTTTTTCAATCTTTACGTTTATTATACTCATTTTTCTCTTTTTCCCGTTTTTCACGTTCTCCATGGATATTTTCTCAACGTATCGATCGATATGAGAGTTTGTATGATATTTGTTATAGGGCTCCTCCTCCCTCGAGTGATCGTACGAGATAGTGCTCATCGCGTGCTGGTTCATAACTCGAATAAAAAGTACTCATCTTCTGATGAAGAACAAACAACGGATGATACAACACGTAATAATATTGATGTTGATCATGAGATTCTTGACGATGAAGATGATCATGAGAGAGTTAGACCGGCTTGCGTTGCCTTGGATAGAACCAACGTGTTTATGAATGATCAAGAGTCCAGGAAAGCTTCTTTTGCATAGGAAAATCGCGAGAAAGGAGCATGGCAGGGAGCACACTAGCAGGAAGAAACTCAGGACCAAGAAACTTACTGACGATGATGAGGATGATGCCGAAGAGGAGCAGCTTCACGCTAAATCTACCACCAAGAGTAAGCCCTTTTCGTTATGGTCAAGCGAGGGGCGATATGAGAAATTATCTGAGCGTCAAGAGTTATCAAGAGAGCATTAATCTGCTCCATTATCACGATTGTGCGCTTGCGTAGTAATGATAAAATGAACTGTTTTTCAGGTGAGGACAGGGCGGTGGTTAGTGAGGTGGTTGATGAGGATGCAAATAACAACACAAACTCGGAGCGAACTGGACAACCGTTTTGCAGTGAGGATGATGATAAGGTAAATATTTTTTGATGCTGTTCGCTTAAAAAGCTTGTATAAGTTAGTAAAAACGGGGTGAATGTTGTAGGAGTTGACGGAGGCTGAGCAGCACGTAGCGTTGAAAGAGTCGATGACAGCAGCGATTGAGAACCTGATTGGAACGTGGCCCACCACTCTACCCATTTCTGAACACTCTATTCCTTCCGTCACACTTGACGCTTTACAAAACACTAAAGTATGGGATTCATCTTTTAAACGCATATTATGGTTTACATATATTGGAATGGCTATTAATGTAGAGGTGGTGTTGTTAGGTGGCAATGTCTCAGTTTGCATCAAACGCGTTAAACGCGGTGAGTTCAAATGATTCGAGTAAAACGAGTATCCAGGACTTGGCGTTGCTTCAATCAACGCTGATAACATTACAGCAACAGCAACTGCTTCAACTTCAGTTGATACAGCAGCTTCAGCAGCAAGCTGATGACCAGGTTACCTCAAATCACCCTAAATCAAATACTCCTCCTAAGGAAAAGAAAATACCACCACCGGTGTTGAAACAGAAATCAAATGAAAAGAAAGAACCAGAAAATAGGAAAGATCAAGATCAAGAAGGGAAAAAACATAGTGGGATCTCTAGTTTATCACCACACTTTGCTTCCTTGCTCAACTGCGGTAATCAGGACCCCAACAGACCACTCTCACCTGGACTTCCCAACATTTTCGAAAATGACAACGGGGGGCATATTCAAAACCAACATGATCCCATGGCTATGATGTCTAATATGATGATACCACCACCTCCACCTGTCAACACTCTTGAAGTCCTACAGAAAAGAGCTCAGGAGGTTAGATACTCACATTTCACTTATCTATACTTGCCATAAAACTTACATCTTCACGTTAGCATAACTTTCATTCATGGTTGTCAAGGCACATTTTTAGGTGCATTTATAAAACTTTTCCTAATTAATTGATATAAATGAAAATGGTTTTGATCAGGTGTTAGACTCAGCATCTCAAGGGTTGTTGGCGAGTTCTCTGGCGGCAGACGATCCCAGGAAGAAAGGGATCGGGTATGACAAGTCCCGTGAGCCTTTTTTCAAGCATCGGTGTCGCTACTGCGGGAAGGTAAGATCATATCTGTTAGGTATAATTCTAAAGTTGGTTAGAAATGTATAGTAAAAAGGGGGTGTGTGTTGTTAGGTGTTTGGATCGGACAGTGCATTGCAGATTCATATCCGAAGTCACACAGGGGAGCGTCCTTTCAAGTGCAATGTTTGTGGTAGTAGGTTTACCACAAAAGGTAACCTGAAAGTACATTTCCAACGTCATTCTGCAAAGTTTCCTCATATAAAGATGAATCCGCACCCGGTGCCTGAACATCTTGATCACTTTCATCCTCCTCTTCTTGCTGCTGGGCAAACATCTCCACCTGATCTGTCTCCAAATAATATGGTTGGTCCTCCACTAGCACCACCACCACCACAAGGTGGAAATTCTAGTGTTCCTCCACCAAGCTATTTCAGTAGCGCATTGTTTCATAGCCCAAGCGTTCATCAACATCAAGCTCAACAACATCATGGATTGTTTCGGTTTGATATGATTAGCAAGCAGGCGGAGGAAGGATGTGTTGAGGAAGAGAAGCCTACTAAGCCCATAATCAATACTCCCCAAGATCTGAGTAAAAAGAAAGAAAGCGTGGAGGAGCAACCAGCCGAACACACACGAAATAACACGCAGGAATGTGAACAGGACAACCCTGCTGGACAACCAACTAACACACAAGCTGAACTCGTTAGATGCATGATGATGATGATGCGAGATAAACCGAATCACATTCAACCTTTGAAACAAAACCATCACCAAAATGAGGAGCATGATGACGACCATGATCAAGAAGAAGAACATATACATGATAGTGCGCAAACCATGGATCAGGATTACGATGAAGATGATGATGATGATGATCATGAATCATTAGCACAAGAGTTTGACTCACAGGACCAACCTGAAAACTTGTCCAATAATAATAACATCAAACCTCATATGCGATCCAGGAGTACTGAAGGAATGATTCTCGAATCAAATATTAAGGTGAGCTTTCTATATACAATAACTTATGGGTGGACAACCACAATACAACATCAAATTTTATTCATTGATTCATCCCTATCATACACCATCATATTATACCCCGTTTTCCTTGAAAACTTATTTTTTAAAGCCTTCTATTATACCAATCTTTCAAATGCGTATATATGTAAAGGGTCCTTGAGCACAGATATAGTTAGGGATGTTTATTTTCACCCCGTCTGAAAAACTGGTTGTATTTCCAGTATAAAACAAACAAATAGGATATGATTTTATCGCTTTACACCCTCAAAAATATACATGATATCAACACCATATTCATTTCACCAAAGGTTCATCTCATCCAATATATTTAACTCGTACGTTTTTGAGAAATGATATTAATCGGGGAGTTTTTTGGGCAGGATAATTTTACGCTAACGCACACGTTTAAAATCATTATCAAATTAAATTACATTGGAACCTTTTTCATGAACGTCTAGCTAGACCACGGGTTTCATTTCGTTATGTTTTTTTCATCAATGCAATGCATATATGCACTTTACACAGATGATATGCATTCCAATACGCATCTGAATAGGATCTTTCCTTTGGAGGTTTCGGGTATTCCTTTCCACACAAAAAAGAGCGATGCAACGCAACTTGCGTGTGTGTACAAGGTGTGAAAATTAAAACGCTACTCTGAAATACGACACAAGTGATTTAGAATACACACACACGCAGGTGCGATGCCGCTCGCTCACAAGCCTCCATGTTTATACCAATTTTGGGCATCTTACACTAAAACACGAGGACACATATGATTATGAAAAGTATATTTTTTTGACAAACCTGTTTCATTTAGATTCTCTTATAAGGGCATACGAGTTTTCTGTTTTTGAAAAAGTTATATAAACTCATAAAAAAATATTATATAATAAAAATGTGTCGATAAATGATGAATTTCTCTGAGATTGATGATGTGATGAATGAAAATAAGTATATAAAATGATGTGTATATAAGTATGATGAAAATTTGCAGTCGCTTCCTGACCGCCCATTGTCAGCGCACACGTTTTTGAGTGGGGTTCAGCGCAACCCTGATCATTCAAAGGAGCATCGAAGCGCATCAACTCATTCATCCCCGGGTGGTTCGTTTGCAGAAGGACCGTAATAACCTTGACATAACAAAAGATCCCGCGATATATACGAACCTGCTTCCCCGTCCAGGGTCAAATGACAACGCGTGGGAGAGTTTGATCGAGGTGACGAAGACAAGCGAGACGAGTAAATTGCAACAACTCGTTGACAACATTGAGCACAAACTCACTGACCCTAATCAGTGCATCATCTGTCACAGAGTGCTCTCTTGTAAAAGTGCGTTGCAAATGCATTATCGAACTCATACTGGAGAAAGACCTTTCAAGTGCAAAATATGCGGAAGGGCATTCACTACCAAAGGAAATCTTAAAACACATATGGGAGTTCATCGCGCTAAACCACCACTCAGAGTTCTTCATCAATGCCCCGTCTGTCATAAAAGGTTAGATTCCTTTTTCATTCTATTTTTTTAGATCAGATTTTTTTATTTATTTTGTTATCCCCTTCAAAGCCGTTCATACGCATGCATTTCTCTTTTTAATTTACTTTCACTTACCAATACTTTTTATTGGACAATTGCAAAATACTTCTAATGCATTCCACCGCCGCATATAATGTAGTTGTCACTAACTGGCAACAATCACACATACAAGGTTTAACCGAAATTACACCGCCACATAAAATATAGTTGTCACTAACTGGTAAAACTCACAAATTTAGCAGAAATGACACCACCACATAAAATGTAGTTGTCACTAACTGGTAAAACTCATACAGAATTTAACAGAAATTACACCGCCACATAAATCATGGTTGTCACCAATCAAAACAATTCAAAAGTATATGAAAAGCAACCGAAATTCCTCTGCCATTTAAAGTAGAAACATCACTGTTACATTACAAGTATCAAAGATAAAATTGGAAAAGCAAATTTTTAAGACAAAAAATTTAACTATACATAAAAGTTATAACTGATAAAAAGTTATATTTTCAAATAAGACTTATCATAGCTACCAGCGATTAAAAGTTGATGTAATCTGAAGGTTCTGACTATTCCAAGTATAGGTTAAAAGATATGAGTATTGAAAAGTGAAACCAGATGTAAAGATGTATCGTTTGAGCGGCAAGATGTAATATACATAAAAATATGAAACAAAGGTACGAAAATAAACATTCGGTTCAGTGTTTTCATAAACGGTTTAAGACGCATCCCGTTGATTTATGAGTTTAAAATTTTGATAAATTGAACCTGCTAGATTTTTAAACATAGCTGTTTCTTCAATAAAAATATGCAGATATTTCGGTGGTAAAGCACAACGGTAAAGAACGGTTTGAAGAAGTATAAAAGAGAACGCGTGGAGAAAGAAGATATTGATGAAAAAGTTATGAGTAGATAAAGTTTATTTAGTTAAAAAATTTAATGGTTTTGAAAGCGGCACGTTGAAAATATGAAGAAAGAAAAACAAACTCCGTAAAATATGCAATGACGGTGGTAAAAACGGCACGAGACGTAACCCGCTGAATATTGCTCGGGATAAATCCCAAAAGGCATTAGTATAAAAGGGATATATTGTGATACAAGAATGGGCACTCAACGAATTTGGTACAGTTCACGGTATGTTGATCATGATGGAATAAAGTAATAATATTCACGTTGCCCCTCAGGTTCACAAACTCACTGGTGCTGCAACAGCACATCCGTTTGCACACAGGGGAACCAACAGACTTGACCCCTGACCAGATCCGTGCAGCAGAGGTGAAGGATGCATTTCTTCCATATGGAGGTGGATCCCCTCATGGATTCCCACCCGGACTGATTCCTCACTCGTCATCATCTTTACCTAGATTCTTCAATGATGGGAATGCATATGGAAAGGATGATGATGTGTCAATTGATTCTGATACTGAATTATCAGACGACGATAAATCAATATCATCAAATCCTAGCGTTAGGTTCTCAACTTCGTTAGCTGCTTTGGAGAACCAGGTTAAAACTATAACCACTTTGGCTAACAGCAACATGCTCATGATGATGGGGAATAATAATGTTCCAGAAGATTTAACCTCTAAACCGAGGCCCTTTGAGGAGAATGATAATGATGATTCTAATACGAGTGAGTGGAAACCAAGGGATGATGAAAAATCACATGATACACCACCAATTGACAAATCAAACGCGTTAGCTTTGGACTTGACACCTAAAAATAATGAGTCACCTCAACCAATTAATTTTTCACCTTTCAACCATCATCATATGCTTAATCCTCCTTTGCTTCATGGACCTCCCTTTCCACTTGGATTCAATCCTGCTGTTCTCATACCACCACCACCTCCACCACCTGGATCTGCTGCTGCTGTTGCTGCCGCCATTGCCGGAGGACCCAGGCGTGAGTTTTATGTTCTTGTCAGCTTTAATTAGGACTTGTTAGAGTGTGTGTTTAAAGAATTGGTATGTTTTAAATCTTTAGTTGGGGACTCGTCGTGTTTCCTTTGGGGTTCCGGAGGAGGTGTAGGTCGTGGTAACACAACGTGTTCAATATGTTTGAAAACGTTTGCATGTCACTCAGCATTGGAGATTCACTACAGATCTCATACGAAGGAGCGTCCATTCAAGTGCACAGTTTGCGATCGAGGATTTTCAACAAAAGTAAGAGAAAGTTTTTTTCATGCTTGAATATATTTTTTAGCTTCTCATATCGCGTTCTAAACACACCATCATGTGTAGGGAAATATGAAACAGCATATGTTAACGCACAAGATTCGGGACATGCCCTCTGGACAAGCATCATGCACACACGCTGAATCAAGTTGCAGCTCCAGTGGTGGGCTTAACAACGATATCACCAAAAACTCTGATGATGACAGCTCCAGAGATAGCACTTTTTTATTCAAAAAATCACCACACTCTACTCCTAATCATGATGACGACAATGATGACGACAAACATAACCCACCACCTAATAAGAAAATACTACTTAACGACACTGATGAGGGTGAGCTGCCTTCTTTAATTATATTACCCTTTTCACTCAATCAAAACTTATAATAAGTGAAATAAGGGCGGTTTTCACCTAACCCTATCGTTTGGTAATGAGATTTGTTCATCGTATGTTCATTTAACGGTATCGTGTTAAAATTGCAACAGACTCATACCAGAGCGTGGCAGCGTCCAGTTCATCGATGGCTCGGAATGCGGATCATGGAAGCCCACCTTCAATGATGAGTGGAGGTGATAATTCGTTGAAGCACGTGTGCAAGGTGTGTACAAAAAACTTTTCGTCAACGTCTGCGCTGCAGATCCACATGAGAACGCATACGGGTGACCGTCCTTTCGTGTGCTCAGTTTGCCAGAAGGCTTTCACGACTAAGGGTAACCTGAAGGTAAGTTTGATTAATTTGAAATGGAGTATAGTTTTTAGTTTGATCTCTTGAGATGAATCGGTCAAAAAAAATTGAATTAAAGGTGCACATGGGAACTCACATGTGGACAAACGGTGCGAGTCGTCGAGGAAGACGAATGTCATTGGAAATGCCGTTGGGACTTGGAGGAAGTGGAGGTTCATTTTTTCATCCTCTTATAGCAGCGCAGCAGTGCACTTTCCCACCACCACATTTACTCAATATGAAGAAGGAGGGGGAAGCGTCTTCACGTTCCTTTTTATATCATCATCATCAAAATCATCCCTACGGTCCATCACATAATCAAACATCTCAACAAACATCCCCACTACTTTTTCTCAACGGATCTATTCAGAAGGTACATTCATTTTTTATAACAATCATCAAAAAATATATGTACTTATTCCAAATCTGAAAAAAATATACACACCAATTCCCATATCTTTACCCGTACACTCTCCTTTGTCCATCGCTCTCCCTTCATTCCCGATGTGAAAAAAAAACCCACTTCGGTATAAATCCCCATGAGACAATAAAGAATCCTGCACAGATTTCTGTATATGGTGGATAATGTAAAATATGTGTATATAAAAATGAATTTTCCCTGTCCCCTAAAAATAACTCTTGTTTTGTTACGTCCTTTGACAGCAGTCGNTGTCCCC
This sequence comes from Orchesella villosa, assembly GCA_036850725.1. Classification (NCBI taxonomy): domain Eukaryota; kingdom Metazoa; phylum Arthropoda; class Collembola; order Entomobryomorpha; family Orchesellidae; genus Orchesella; species Orchesella villosa. The sequence goes on along the minus strand of JAANSM010005373.1, from coordinate 1,139 downwards.
TAAAAATAACTCTTGTTTTGTTACGTCCTTTGACAGCAGTCGGATTTGGTCCAAGGATTTACTACTCCACCACCAATTCTTCTCCATCAAGAGCGAAAGTCCACTCTTAAACCTTGTTCCTCTACGGCCAGTGACAGCAAAGATGACTCTCCAGCCGATCGTAATGTATCTCCTTCTTCTCAACAACAATCCCCACACAATTTTGACGAAAGCACCAACAGTCCTTCCAACAAACAAAACACTACTACTACTACTACTACTACTGAGGAAAAACAGGAAAATGAACATCAGTTCTTTGAACATCAACAAATGAAACATGAATCTTAAATTAACCATGCAATGCAACACACATATCTAGTCCTATTACTTTTTTTTCTACATTACACCTTTTTTTACGTTACTATAGTAACGGATATACATTTTTATTAATGAAACAATCCCATTCCCTTCGCTTTCTTTCCAGTAACATCATACCATTTTTAACCTTACATTTTATTTTACTTTTAACGTTTTTTTATCATAACCAAAGTCGAATGCAGAGTTTTTTCACACTTGTATACGGCTTTGGTTCTAACCAGGAATCTTCTAAGGTTTTATCCTAGAATATTTTTGGTTTTAACCAGGAATCTTCTCAGAATATTTTAGAACATTTTTGGTTTTAACCAGGAATCTTCTACGGTTTTATTCTAGAAGCTTTTTGGTTTTAACCAAGAATGTTCTAAGATAAATATTAGAAGGTTGCTGGTTTTATCGGCTATATTTAAACCAAAGAGTTAGGTCCGTGGGTAAATTAGTTAAACGCGTTTACTTTTACAATCAATAGGTTTGTTATTGCTTAAACGTTATGTTGCAAAACAAATTAAAACGTTAATGAATGCATTTGAAGGTATTTAAATGCGTTGAAAAAATCAACGCATTTTTGTATTAAAAAATGCATTAAAAATCAAATTGTATGATAATCTCAGGAGGATGAAATTTTTAACTGTACTCTAATTAACTATTATAATTAGGGTTCTAACTAATAAGTATTTATAAGGATTAGGGTTTGTTAAAGTAATTAAGGTGTACATCCATCCCAATTAAAAAATTCCCACCATATAATAATAAAGGTTAGCGAGCGTATTTACCATCCAGTATAT
>JAANSM010005372.1:0-10193 GCA_036850725.1 Orchesella villosa | reverse complement strand
AATGCGTCATATCTTTCAATCAGCTATGAAAAGTTGAAACCAGCCACCCTTTATTAATGAGAGAGAAAAAAAATGAGAACGGATTTAGTTTCATTTCATAAGCGAGAACCTCAAAACTAAAGCAAACGAGTTCAGTCTCTTCAGGAAATGACGCTATGTATAGGTTTAGTTGGGTCCTTTGTCCAATACTTGGTTGATCATATATTTATATTGATTTTGTATTAATAATGAAAATGAACTCTTCAGTTTTGTTAAACCAGGATATGTTTTAGGAAGGAAGCATATGTACGGTTTCGTTTTGGTGATACGCACGAATTGAAAGGGAAAGAATTGGAATGTTAACTTATAAATAGTTGAGGTAGTGTTATTTTAGTGTGTATAGCTAACACGTCATTGTTTATATCTTAAAGTGTAAGAGTATTTCAATGCTACATAGGTTGGATGGCTCCAAAATGTGAGGTTGTTTACAAATTTAATTCACCGATAATGGCGATAATCATGGATTAAAAATCAACGAAACACGACTGTGCAAACTGAACGATGAGAAAAAAGGAAAAAGCTATGCATAATGTGTGTCCGATGCATTTTTAAAACGGTAGATAAAGGAGGTAGTTGATGGTTGACTCAACTCATCGTTTCTGTTGCTGCTTCAAGTGTCTACACTACTCTACACGCATCAAAAAAAGAGTGTTGCATTATTGTTAGGGATGATATGGTATGAATATATTACATTATGAATGAATGAAAATGATGTAAGCATGAATTGAAGAAGTGTTAAAAATTCATAATAACAACTTGCCAACTTCCTTTCCCTGTTTCATTGTATTAAAGCTGGTATAATGCGTAATGGTTATTGAATGTTAAGGTTTGTCTTTCATTTTCAATATCAAAACATCACAATCACAACTCATCGTTCATCACCATACATCATTTATTGTAAGTTGTAAGGAAGCGTTACGAGCACAATTTACGCCTTGCATAAGACTGACAAGCATTTTACTCCTGTACTTTTTAATGGAATTGCTTTGCGGATTGTTACTTTGCTTGCACATACGACACACACGAACGAGTGACAACGACACGAACAACGTGAAGCTGGAAAAGAAAATGCACAATCGTGTTTTATCTATGTTCAAAGGATTCTATCGGATGAGTACGGAAAAAGGCTATGTTTTTACTTGAGGATGAACACTTGTACTTGTCAGCTTGGCAATTTGTCAACGTGATTAAATCCTTGTGCATGTGAGGGAAGATAATGTAGAGAACTTGGGATGATGGATTTAGAGGTTAGGGTTTTATGCTGATAGTAATATAAAAAAATGCATTTAACTATTGTGCAGTTGTAATATTTTGTATGTATGATTTCAGCGTTTTCAATATTTAAAATTACAAATAATTATATTTCATTTATGATAGGTTGCATCTTTGAATTTTCGGTGGATAGATAGAAATGTGAGGTTTAATTTATTCGCTTACATAAGTTTCTCTTGTTTCAATTCCTACATGACAATTCATCTAAAAAAAGATTTCATTTCTCCCGTAGTACCAGTAATCCACAACCTGATTCTCACTTGAGACAATATTTTTCTGTCTGTATCTTTCATAATCCGTCTGGAAGGTAATTTGAGGGCAATCTACATTTAATTTCATGTCATTCCCTATGTTTCTCTTTGTCGCTCTCCCTGAATCCCATCAACTCTGTTGGAAAAAGACTTTTGTCCACGATATTGACTCTAACGACTTTCACAATGCTGATGATGATCATGATGATATACATGAATACACTCTCGCCATCATCCCTTACATCCCACTCTTTCCCTCTTTTCATTCTTCATTCTACCTCTGCCCTTGTAATAATCGCTATTATATATTATGTTATGATGAGGCCAACGATGACTAACAAGGAGATGAGAAAATAAATAGAAATTGTTGGGTAATAGGCCCAGAAAAACTTGTATTACACTTTATTTTTGCCAATAACGTCCTCCACGAATCATCTCTCCTTTTCTTCCTTCCTTTCGGGTAGGAAAAGTGAAATCCCCTGACAATTAACCCGGACGATGTGGATGTGATGTGGATCTTGTTAGGGTCATTAGTGACCACATTAGAGAACATGTAATAACTTCCTTTCGTATGCAATCCCTTTGAGAGCTTGTTTCATTCTCATCTCATCTCACATCATCATGATCATCGTGTTATGTATCCTTTTTCATTTTCCGTGTAGAAAAAAAATCGAGTCTAATAAACATTTTCTGCTGCTTCTACTTCTCCTTCTACTTCTACTCATCTCAGAATCAGATGAGAATGAGACCTGACTTGGACTAGACTTGTCTTGTGTTCCAGTTATCCTCATCCTAACATCCGCATGATCATGATCATCATCATTCTTTTTGAGGTTGGAGCTTGAGCTCAACCCTCAAAATAAACTGACATAATGTCTACCGTTAACGGGAGAAAATCAGAGTCGACCGCTCCTCTAATAATGTATTCAACCTAGTCATTTCACTTTGCTTGTTTTTCCTTTCGTCGCTCTTTTCAGCGATGCCAAGTGATTTTTCCCTAATTCTCAGTCAGTTAGTTACTTTCTTTTTTTCTAGTAAAAGTGTATTAGCACAAGGAAACGAGAGAGAAAGAGAAACACACATTTCCATTCCACTACTACCAATCCCAATTGCTTCCCATCCCATTTTATATCATGTATAACAGTATATCTATATCCACACGTACATTTATTAGCTGAGCCAAGTAATTTCTTTTATGAGAGCACCTTTATTTTTATTTTATTTTAGTGTAAACATGCTCCACCAAATTGTAAGTAGATGTAGGAGCAATTTTCTTTTATTTTTCTTGCCCCATTTCACCTCTCTCTACTTTTCCTTCTCTAGTAATTTAGATGTATCTCCACTTTGTTGTTGGTTTTGCTCCTGTTACTGCTGAAANATGTAGGAGCAATTTTCTTTTATTTTTCTTGCCCCATTTCACCTCTCTCTACTTTTCCTTCTCTAGTAATTTAGATGTATCTCCACTTTGTTGTTGGTTTTTCTCCTTGCTACTGCTGAAAAGGAGCAAGAAAAATGTACTAAATTAACCAAAAGACTTCTCCAAATTCTTTTGTAGATGAAAAAAATGAGGCTTGTTAAGAAATGACTGGCTTTTGGCTTCGCTAGATATATCGGTCATTCGGGAATTAGCAATCTGGCTCTTGTACTGCAAAACAGAATAAGTTTTTATGAGCAAAACCGTATGCTTCATATGATGTACTTATGTATGGGATATATTGGTATATAGAAGCACGCCTTAGAATCCTAAATCAGTGAAGTTACCTCACTCCTTTTGACTTGACTTGATTCTGAGCTTTTTTAATGTTATTGTAAGTGTAGTAGTGGTGATGGTGGTAGAAGTAGCAAAATTTTTATTTTAGTTCATGTGGATGTTAAAACCTCTCACAAAATGAGTAAGGAGAAAAGGACAAGCTGAAGCTGGGGCTTGACTCGCTATTATTAGTTACCCATGTGGATGGTGGATTAAGAACAAGGAGAAAGATAAGGAAAACAGACAGGAAAATCAGTGGGAAATAAAAGCCTCCAGCCAAAAAAAAAGTTGAATAAGGTCGGCGTCAGTACTTGTTCTGTATAAAAACTATAGGTTTTACAGTATAAGAGATTCCTTGATGGCAAAACTAGTGTGTAGTATAAATGCTGGTAAGGCAATGCTATATGAGGAATGGATTAAAGCAAGAGGAAGTAGGAAAAGGAGAGAATTCAATTAGAGAAGTGGAGTTACGAGGAAGAGATCAAAAAGACGGTTTCATTTATTAGTTACCCATGTGGATGGTGGATTAAGAACAAGGAGAAAGATAAGGAAAACAGACAGGAAAATCAGTGGGAAATAAAAGCCTCCAGCCAAAAAAAGAAAGTTGAATAAGGTCGGCGTCAGTACTTGTTCAGTATAAAAAATACAAATTCTATATAGCACACAGGTTAGTTCTATTGCTGAATCTGGGATCTATATTACTATATCAAAGCTTAGGCACTGCTATATGAGGAATGGATTAAAGCAAGAGGAAGTAGGAAAAGGAGAGAATTCAATTAGAGAAGTGGAGTTACGAGGAAGAGATCAAAAAGACGGTTTCATTGCATCATCCGACGCACAGCTGAGCAGTAAAGTGGCCAATTGAATTCTTTGCCTTTGCTACACACTCCTTCTCTCTCTTTCTCTCTCCTTCCTTCCTTTCTCTTTCTTCTTTCCCTTCACTTAAGTAATAAATGCATTCACTTACAGAGATTCTCACATACATTCTTTCTTCTTCTTTTCATCATCATCTTTACACACAGGAAGAATTATCCTTATATCGAGGAAACTATAAATATACTACCTACTTTTCTTCCTATTATTAGCCACAGTGTCGAAATGAATGTTTGAATGTGAGTTTTTACACCACACCGCTAATGCAGCGTAAAATACATAAGTACCTCTAACAAACACATGTACATGTATACGTACATCTTGCACTGATAGTCCATTACTGGTTTTACTGATTGCTCCTTGCTTCCAACTCAACCGACCGACATAAGAACATGATCATGATCATCTTGATGAACAAGGAAAAGTGTAAGCAAACCAAAACATACTAACTTTTCCCTCTTTTCTTTTCTTCCCCTCTTCTTTTTCTTTTTGTGTGTATGCTGGAAAGTGGAATGTTATATGGGATCACACAAGTTGTACATCAACGCCAAAAGATATTTTCACATCTATTTTAGTTTATGCTACTGCAGAAGATTGCCCGTGTCCACACATGAAAAGTTTAAAATGTAACGGTATGCGGTATATCCTAAAACTAGTGTTATACACACAAAAGCATATTAACAGACTCAAGCTCATCTTGTTTGGCTGTGGTTTATGAAAGGATCGTTCCACCTTTATAATCCTCAAAGGTGTGCTCCTTAATTTGACACAACATCGAACTGGGGGAAATTGGACTTTTCATAAAGTCAACGGAAAAAATAATTGCCAAACCACACACAGTTTTATACATACTGTTGCCTTAAGTATAACATTGTTTCAGTTGCAAACACAGCCATTATCCCCACAATATCATCATCAATTACAGCTTTACAACCCTCTCCTCTCGCTCATTTACTAGTCTAGCCAGAAAGCATCATATCATATCATCATCATTATAAAGCAATTTTCATGCATATCTAAATCGCATAAAAATGCCGTCCTCTCTACTTACTCTCTCGGAATACATTGTTATTAGCTATTAGTACCTTGTACGGTATTGTGTCATGTCATCTCATATAAAATATATGTATATCAAGGCAATAAAGCAGGTTGTTGGTTGCGGTTGGTTATGTTTTGTCTTTTACGCTTTAAAAATATCGATATTATAACAAAATGCGATGTAAAACTATATTGTATTATATCCACTTTGTTTTTCTACCAATTAAATCTTGAAAACTTTCAATTAAGATCAAAATCTTTTTAGGAAAAAAAAACAGCAGGAAACATTGATTACTTGTTTCCACAAGAGAGTTTATTGCCTTTATACTTGCAATAACCATTCTATACCACCAGAAAGACAGTGCAGTATCGTTAATATTTATTATTTATGCGAAATAAATGAGTGTTTTTTTCTTCTCTTGTCTATAAGGAAAGCTAAAACAATTGTAGAGTCCTGGGAGCTATAATAAAATATAAGTTTGAGCTATAGAATCGACGTCGAACATTGACCAAGTGGAGCCTCCTTCTCAATGATGATGAAACAAGTTTTTTCATATACTCCTCTTTCTTTTTCTTCTTTCTTTCGTCTAAGGTTTTGGCTCATTTCAGTGTTGCATATGGTATAGGATTATTATTATTGCTTAGTTCGTAATTCAGTGTTTAAAATGACCAAAAGTCGTAAATGTTCAATCATCCCATTAGTGTATTAGCAATAAAATGAGAGGAATATTATATATGATATTATGATTCAAGACTTCATTTTCATCCATATAAAATTAGGAATAATTTTTTTCAAGGAGAAGATGGAGATGCATATGGCGTTAAAATTGCCCATGAAAATCTCGTTATGCTTCACTTTTTCTTAGAGAAACAGGGATATATATAAAAAAAAATATGGTGAAGAATTAAGAGAGGATTCGTCCATTTTCCGAATAAAATTTAGTGTTTGAAAACACAATGGAAAGTGAGCAAAGTCGAGTTATGAAGAAGCATTGAGGACAGAGGCAATATTCCATATTATTCCTTCAATAAATGTGCAGTCATATAATGATGATTTATAATGTGGGTGGTCTCTCTCTCTCCATATTTTGAATTATCTGCTGTATATATCCATATCCCTTTTGCTCAAGATTTATTTAAGTTGAGACAGACGTGATTGTGATTATTGGAAAGACGATAGAGAGAGAAAGAATGTAAAGGAGCTTAGAAAGACGGAGAGGAAATAGCAAAGCAGACTCACGTTATGCTCTCTGTTCTGTTATGTAAAAAAGGGAAGGACGGAAGAAAGGAATTGAGAGAATAGTAATAACAATAATAATGATATAATGGAAATATTTTTGAAGGGGAAAAGGAATCAAGAAGGGAATAGAGCTAGAGACCTGGTCATGATGATGGTGATTCCATCATATCATAATGGTTTTGGTTTTGGTCTATATGAAAAGTAAAGTTTGTAGTTTTTACATTCCATTTTACATTACTATTACAGATATTCTGAGTCTGTGTTGTGATTTGACTTGTTTGGTCATCATCATCATGATCATCATGATTGTTATGTATGCATGAACAATAAATGCGAGCTGGAGCATCGAGCAGAGCATCAAGTAGAGCGTAAGCTCTTTCTTGTGAGATATGTTCGTATGTTCTATGATTGTATCGAGGAAGGAATCTCTCTGGGAATTTGCCTGGACATTTTATACTTAACGCGACAGAAGAAGAGCATTATGAATAATGAAAATGAATAGAGAAAACTGAGAGCAGAGTAGAGCTTCTCTCAGGAAAAAAAATCATAATAATGCGAAGCAGAAGAAGAAGCAGCAGGAAAACACAAAAAGAAAATTCATGTCCATCTTTCATATATATATTTGTAGAGAGAGAGAGAGTCGAGTTTGGAGTTAAAATGTTAAAAAGGAATAGGAAATGAAGGAGAGAACAAAAAGCGGAGAAGATTTTTATTCCCTAGAATTCTTTTTGTTGGGGTTGACTGCCTTGACGTCAAGCTTTTTAAAAGGAAGAAGCGAGTGGAGAGGAGCACACATTCCAAATGCAAATGGACATTTGGAATGGATGAATCAATGAGTGAATGGACAGGACGAGAGAGAAGGATAGGAATAGCATTTTCTTTTCATATAGGAGGACTCTCTCTCTTCTGAGTACATGATTGGATTTATTTATCATTCTAAACTATTTATGTGTTTTGGAATGTATTGGAATGAAAGACAGATAGGAAGAGGAGAAATCAGGACAAGACTCTTTGATATGAAAAAGAAATTATCCTGGCTTTCCCAACCCTTTTATCAGTGGTATGTATGGGATGCTGATTTTCGCAGAATCAAAAATCTTTTAAGACTTTCAAAGGAAATTGGAGATTTCATTGGAGAAATATTAATAATTGGGATTTTAAAAAATATTGAGAAATAACAATTTTTATAGCTTAAGCGGTATTATATTTTATTTATGTATGATTTTTAATTGTCTACGGATTAGATACCCTGGAATTATTTTTGTGTGGCATAATAGGTAAATAAAGTGGAGATACGATTATGAGATGGAGAAGAAATTTTTGACATTTCATGACTAAATTTCTATGTATTTAACAAGAATATAGTGTTTCATATGGTCCAAAATCTAAATTAGTATACTACACTAAAGCTTCATTTAAAACTCATAATTTGAGTGTTCTCAAATTAACTTTGTTGGAACCAGTTTTTTTCTCTCTTCAACTCAACTCATGAACTCATCCACCACCACCAACCACGATGAAACCCTAACAAAACCAGTTCAAAAAACAAAGTGCTGAAAATTGCGGCAATATAAATTACTTATTCATGCCCGATGAAATCAATGGAATCAATATATTATTAAAAGAGAAAAATTTAATTATACACTTAGAGCCAATTTTATTCATTAGATTAGATAGCTCATATAAATGCTCCATGTATAATAGTATAATCGTTTACAATGAATTGAAGATTAATCTAAAGATTTTTCATTGCCTTTCTTTTCAACGTAAACAAGTGTATATCAAATTATACCTGCTCAAAAATACTGCCGATCATGTAGGTAAAGGTAAAGGAAAGAAATGAAGAAATGCATAATTTTAAAAGAAGACTGAAAAGACTCCACAGCATTACCTTTTCATTCCATTCAACTCCACTTGAATTTGAATCAAACATCGAACATTTTGGGCGACTTGATAGATTAAGAGATTAGATCCAATCTATCTTTAAACATGATTGCATACAAAATGCACACAGGTAAAAAGCAAGCTTGAGTTGAATCATGAATGCATGCATAATGAATGAATGCACTTGCTCTCAAATTGTAGGTGTGGATTACACCATGCACGTTTTCAGTTTATAAAGAAGATTTACATTACCTTACATGAGAACAACGCAACGCGCAACAGCAAAACTCAATAGCATGCCTCAGCCAAAAGCCGGCTGTCTGCTTACATTTTATGTTGTGCATATTATATCACCTCACATCACATCAATGTGTTAACCAGCTTACAACATTCAAATATCAACATCCTTTTGTATTTTGAGGCTGCCCCTCTTCTCTTTGTTTTAAACTAAGTATAGCTCCTCTCCTGGCCTTCTCTGTGAGAGCACAATACCGTTGATTGCCGAAAGATAAAATGGATATGTAAAATCTGAATAGAATTTAAATGAGCTGGTGTGATGTTGGATGTGTATATTTTGTTTGAGTGGTGTGGTGGAGTGAACACGTAAAATGAATTGCGCTGACACACAAAGATGAATGAAAGAGAGAAAAAATCCAATTTTTTCCTGTCATCATTTCCCCTTTTTATTAGTGAGCATCGAGCAGTAGCAATAGCTTCACACATTTTCACTCATAAGTGTAGAAATAGAATTCTATATTGTGCAATCTACTTATGTGTAAGTTCAGCGGTATTATCTATTTTCCATACTGCTATAGTTTTTACAGAATTGGAGATCAGAAGTAGTTTCCGTCTGATGGAGAGTGTGCAATAGTAGAGCAGTTAAAGAATGCCGTTTCGAATCGTCCCCCTTTTTCAAGTGCAAACAAGCTTTTAATAGATATGCAGATTCACTCTTTTTGACAGACAAAAGAGGTGTTTTGAGTAATTAGCGTTTACACTCATCATGATCATGATCAGCAGGAGGAGAGGTTGAACATGAGTAGTGGTCATATGTACATGGATGAAAGGCTGAAACAAAAACACTCACTCACTCATTCAAACACTCCGGACATTTATCAAAAGAGAAGATGGGGGATGGCTCCACAACACACTGGATAAAGAAAGGAAGGATGTCGGATGTATGTATAATGCAAATAGGATCTATGCATATTCATTGAAGAGTCAAAGCAAAAGGAGAAAAAAAGCGTGATGTTGATGTGATGATATTAATAAAACGGCTGCAATTGAGAATTACTCAAAAAGAAAAGGAAAAAGGGGAGAATAGAATATGGCACGATGATATGCATATTATATACCATTTTTCCTGCTCGTGAATAGGATAATATGCAGATGAGGGAGAGAAATAGAGAGTGAGAGTGTGAAGCTCATAAAAAGCCACAGAATCTCATGCAGAGTAATTAAAAGAGGGGATGATTTTGATGATGATGATGATGCTTAATGAATGAGCTCTTTCAAAACACTAATATGTGCTCTCCTGCTGTTTTTTCTCTCCTCTCTCTCTTCTCGGCGGAGGAACTTGTGATGAGTAATGAATAGCTCTGAATGACAAAGTGCTGGAAGCAATATATTTATTAAGGAAGTCTTTTTTTATTAGCACCAGAACTTTTTTTCCTCTTCTTGAGCTTCTAGCTTCTCCATTACACCATGAAAAAGCGGCCTGTAGCTGTTGTTTAATAATATTAAGACAAACAAGAGGAGCGCAAGCGGTGTAGACTGTAGTGAAGGTTTTTTTGCTTGCTCATGCTCAGCTCAGGAGCACATAGCATGAGATGATATGAGGTTAGTT
>JAANSM010005371.1:0-10194 GCA_036850725.1 Orchesella villosa | reverse complement strand
ATTTCCGATGTTTTTGGGGAGAGAACAAAGACGTACAGTAGGTAGTTTCCCAACGGCAATTGTCATTCAAGTTGAAATGTTTGTTCCGAGAAATAAAATATATATATATATATATCATGAGAATGAAATACCAAATTGTTGATTGTGTGTAAGCAAATATTAGAACTTTGTTTAGGTTCAATGGGAGGAAAGCTAATTTTGCTATGAAAAAATTAATTGGAACGGTTTGAACGTTTGAACAAACAGAGCATTTTGGAGTTGACAACTTGACACTTTTCTCTTAGAATCGTGTAGGTTATATAATAAATTACATGGACCTTGTTTTTAATGTTTTCATGTTTTTATACTTAAGGATTTTTTTACCTGTTAGGTGGCGGCGCAGGACCCATCATTTGAGGTTGATGTGAAGTTTGTGTCTGTTGTTGTTGCTGATGTACTTGCTGTTGCTGCTGCTGTTGATGTTGCTGAAGTTGAGTTTGCTGTTGTTGAGGAGGTACAGGACAAGAGCAGGACGGTCGATTCAGGTCAGCCATAAATAATTTGACGACGACAAAGGCTACCACCCGAAAAACAATTTTAATGATGGCTAAAACAGCGACAAGAATGGCACGACTCCCTTGGAAATTCTTCACGCTGAATATGAAGTAGCAGACGATAAGGAATTCAATCACGGTGTACAAGTCGAGTATATGAGCTCCATAAATCCAGAGTTGACAATTGCCCAGAACTGTCTCCGTATCGGTCTGCTCCATAATTTAAGGGGGAAAGAAAATACAACATTCACTTGATGTACTTACTCTCACAAGCATTCGCATTTTACGGCTCAACCAACTTCAATAACGAAAAAAAAATACTCTACAAACAAACCATATATATTGGAACGTGAGAATGCGCTAGTGAAATACACACAAAAAGCATTCACATTTACTTTCACTCTTTCTCTCTCACACAAACATCGTCACACTCAAGTAAAAACAAAAATTACATACATGTAAAATGCCAGAAGCAGAGAAAGCAATTTGGTAGTTCCATACAGTAGAGCCAAGCCATTACACAACTTTTTTTCGTACTTTGCCAATCTCTACTTTTTTTCTTTCTCAAGAAAAAAAATAACGATATTATTTTCTCTTGTATACAAATACAACTCAGGTACACATTTTTATATATATCATGCAAAGCGTATTGTTATAATGGATGTTGTTTGTAATGCGTGCTCTTACCACACCAACAGATCTGTCTCTTCTTCACTTTCATTTTGCATCAACGTTAATATCTCAGATCTGTCAGAGTTACACATTCATGAATCTCACGGTGAAGATGGTAGAGCCTTTTTGCCTGATCTTCCGTATATATTGAATATTCTTTGTGAGTTACACATGAAGGGAACAAAGACAATGCCTCACTTTTATTTCATTTCTCCTGTCTTTCTTTTCCTGTCTTCATAACGGCATATATAATATTTATGTGGTATGCTCTTTTTTTGCATGAAAGAAGAAAAGAAAGAACTCCTGCACCCGTATCATTTCCACTTGCTCAATGCACAGTAATAATATGTGGCGTAAAACACATTTATACATGACACAAACTGTCGAGAGAGAACGATTTCATGCTTGTTTACTTGTACATGCATAAAGAATAGGGTGCAGATGCTGCACCACTACCACTACGTATGAATAATATTCGACCATTTTCTCCCACATGTCATGTGTGCTTGTATAGTTGTGCAGAGCTGATGTTAAAGTACCTACCTAACATACATGAAACTTATTATTACGTTACTTCTCTGTTCTAATATAATATTAAATATTGTTTGTTAGATTACCCCGTCTTAGGATTCCTCTATATTATCAACATATCAGCCTGTGCTAGACTCTAGACTCACATGAGCAATATGTTGTTTCGGCCACTACTTTTTTTTCTCGCAGTCACACCACCAAAAACTTCTTTAGACGAAGAGGGTGGTGAAATCGTAAAGATACCTAGTGCACGATATCGGTTACATGCATTCTCCATTTCCCATGTTGTTTTCTTCTGGATGTGCAAGACGTTTTTAGTCACACACACATTCACATCTTTAAGACAGGGCATGAGAAGAGGAGATCCTCTTCAGATGAAAGGAAAAGCACTCAACAAAATCATCTTTCTTTTTGGCACAAGACACATTTTCTAAGGATATACAGCTGTCTGTACCCTTCGTACCCTATACATTGTTAGAGAATGAAAGATGGAGAGGATTTTTTTTCTCGTATAAGAAAAGTTACAAATACATATTATAAATCCCTACTTATTTCGAGGGAAGAACGAAAACATTAAGAAATAACAAATATGAAGACATGTGCATTTACTAGATCCCAAAGTTCACAGCTAAAGCTCACGACTTGGTTTGGATTCATGCATTTTCATATAATATATTGGGTTTCATATGGTTTCCTTCTCCTCCCAGTTGTCCCTTTACAGTGTAGGGTTAGTTAGTTACGAGTTTGTGTTGTGATTTCCTTCACTGTCTGTCTGGAAAGAGGAAGATATCATAGGAAGAAAATAAATAGTGGCTGTGTAATATATGCTTACCAAGTCTCTGTCTCTACAATTTTATAATATATATATAGAATAGAATTGGAATCAGGACTGGAAGCCAAAAGATACATTCCCGTTATCTTTACACGGCAGAATGAGCAGTTGAGTTGAGCAGTGTTCGCCTCTTGCTCCCTTTTGTTGCTTTATATTTACTTATGTATCATCCTATCATTCCTATCCTCCCAGAGTCAGGCTAAACTCCCTCAGTCACTTGGCTTAGCAAGTATTTAGGACTTTCTTGGCTTGGCAAGAAAACTTTTTTAGGAAATGATCATAGGTAACAAAAGCGACATGACCCGGAAGCTGTGGGCAGTCCTCCGAACAAACATGATTATTATGATTATTATTACGGTTACAAAAACAGCATGAGAGCCTCTGGAAATATGATGATGATGAAGACGAAGCAGGAGAAAAGTTTGGTTAGTTCAGTTGGGAACAAGATGAGAAAATCCACGTGATTGTGATGATTTTCCAAAGGCTCTGAGGATGGTGTGTGTGTGTGGTGCTTCTTTGCTGACTCAGGTCTCTAGCTTGTCTTCTCTCTCTACTCTCTAAACCTTTTGGGGGTTTCACTCTCTGTGTAGCTTTTGCATTTTGCTTTTGTCATGTTTAAGTGTATTCTGTATTCCACTGGATATATCAAGTTGGTTTGGCTAGCTGGTCGATATATCCAGTATATAAATCCTCTAATTTTCTACTTTCCTTTTATGCATTATGATTAGTAGTTTATTACACTTGGTCTTGGTATTCCGAAAGTGTAGGGCTATTTCCCAAGACAAATAACAAAAGCAGCGGGAGCAAGAACCACGTTTATATTAGAATTATATGAGGATATAGAGAGCGGCAGACTTGAGAGAAAGAGAGAGTGAAAGGATAGTGAACCGAGACAAAATACGATATTATATAGGAACAAGCGGCAAAAAGACTCGCCAGGAAGAAAAGCTCAGATGATGATGATGATGATGTTGTATATAAAACGTATATGCAAAGTGAAGTGAAGTAAAGGAACAAACCAACAAACCATTTTCTCAAACAAAAGTCGTAAAAACTGTAGCTTTAAGCTGATATTAGCATGCACACCGTGTTTGTTCTAGAGGTTTCTAGCAGACACGCTAGACAATATGATGGCAGTGACGTTGATGATGAACATGATGATGGTGATGATGATGAGAAAGATTTTTTGTGCTTGTAATATAATATTACACAACATTGGAACGGTGTATATGCAAGCAAGCGGTGGTGAAAGTGAACAATGAACACAACACTAGGAAATGACAGTAAAGATATCTGATGAAATGGAGTGGGCTTAGCAGATCTCTAATAAAAATCTCATTTTCTTATAGCACCTAGGGAGGAGGGTTTGGGAAAAATCTTTTAATATTGAGGATGCGGAATGTGCGGGGATCACTTATCCATGTTTTATCACTTTCCCAAGCATTCCAGCAACCGTGTCATTTGCGTTTGGAGTTGTGGTAGTGTGAAAAACTGGATGTGCAAGGTAGGTAAAAGTATAGTTAGGCATTTATATCAAAGTATAAGTATAAAGTGGAATGCATATTACATGAATTTCATCTACCCACTTCCTAGATTTATAACCCCTCACCATTAATATTTATTTGCATTCCTTTTCCTTTCTCTCTGTTGGTTTGAGATGTAATGGGAATAACTCTTTTCTATATTACATGAGTGAGATTATGAATCGCATGAAATTTGCAAATGACAGCCAAGCATTTATAGCCAGAAACACTGGGTATGGTGGTGGACGGATGGAAAGGAATATGATGCGTGTCATGTCGGCTCTACTGTCTGTTTTTTTGTCTTGCTTTTGAAATCGACTGACAGTCGGATGGCATGCCATGGCAGCTGCAGCAGAAGAAGAAAATGGTGAAGTGCGGTTGTTTCCAACAATATGACCATGAAGAGGGATGAAAATAAAGATTTTTGGGATTTCATTCACGTCGTATAAATTCGAAACGAGAAGAAAAATGACAAAGTTTTTACAAGCTTGGTAAACTACTGCTATTTCTAGAAGAGAAAGAAAAAGAACAGGAATATTTGCAATTCTATATTGGTACTGGAACTTTAACCGCTAAACTATCAAAACCAGAGCAAAAGAATGGAGAAAAAGAGAAAGAGATATATAATATAGTTGAATTTACTCTCGAAAATTTGATGTATTTGCTCTGCTGGTTACATGAAAGTGAAGTATGGTAAAAAAAATGAAATAGAGAAAATGGATGCCTTTGTCACATGCAATGAAAATAGAATTTTGTTGGCAAAATCTTCTTGAAACTTAAGCGTACAAAAATGAATGATGATCGTGAGAGACACGCAAAGTGGCAAAATGATCGCGTGAGAGTGTCCTGTCTTTTCCTCTCCTCACATTCGAAAAGAAAACAGATTGAAAGTGTTCAACATTTCCAACGTATGGGAGAATGAAACGTGTGTATTTCAGTTGTAGATTATAATACTCACACTCCGGAACTATTTTAATACTTGAGGGAAACGAGGAATCGGAAAACTGTGTGTGATGGGATCAGATATAATAAAATACCCACAGGATAAAATTATGTTGACTGTATCAAAGAAACAAAAGGGAGTGTGTACATTCCAAATAATAAATCAAATAACCACTTCAAAGCAAGTTTTGATGTTGTGTTACTTTCAACTTTGGGTATAGTCAAAGAACAAAAACTCTGAGAGAATTCGTGAAAGACACGTTCAAATTGTTGTGAATACGGATCTTTCACCTCAGTACAAAAACCCATCTCATCAAAGTTATACATATCATGCATATTAATTCATTTTGTAGGTAGAAATTAATAACCATTAACCCTTTCAAAATTGACCAATTACCCAGTGGAACGAAGTATAAGCTCTGTATAAGTAAGCATTGTATTAAACCAAACTAATCTAATTTATTTACTCGTTTCCCCTTCACCCTTCCTTCAAAAGCTTGCTTGAGTATTCCATTTTGCCATCCTCCTACATAAATTATAAAGAGAGAGAGTGGAACACGTGTACACAATTCTTCCTGCAACAATGAAATGCTACCTCGTAACTTTCACCATTTCTATTATGATGATGCACGTACTTGCATAACCTGGGGAGTAATGGGGAGATAACGAAAACGAACTATAAATCTGGGCCATTTATATTGTGTGTTGTATCCAACATTCAACCAAGGGAAATTGTCACCGTCGTCCCCACTTCAATAAACACAATCAAATATATTCCAGGCATCATCATCACCGTCACGCCGTCAAACATACATCATCATGTCCAATGATAGTCAATCGAATTATGGAAATAAATGTGCCACATCCTAACCACATCATACCAAACTCTCATATCTCCGTGAAAGTTGCAAAGAACTGTAGCACGTACCTCAACCATTTCTCTGCGTACCTAAAAACTTTCCTTCTCTTATTCTGGAACGAAATCAGGGGAGCCCATTAATATGACTATTTTGTATATATATATATGATATATTATATGTTATGCACGTTTATGTATATTTTTCGGAAATGCCATATTCATCACAAAAGGAATTTTACGTTGTCACGTTCTCTATTCACAGCAAGCGTCCCCGTGACTGGCTTTGAAAGCAGTTTTTGATACATGAGCCCTGAGCTGACAGTTTTGATAACAAGGGAAAGAGTCTGGGAGCGTAAAGTGTACGATATTATTCTTTATTTATAACATCTGAAGCAAAAAAGAAAGCATTTCTGAAAGAATTATAATGGGCGATATGATTTTAAGTTGGTAAGTCGGCAAGTTTATAATGATGATTCAGCGATTTCCCCATTCTCACTACATCTCTTTCTACTCTCCATCTCACTTTGCTGGTCTCTCTATATGTCTCTTTCTAAAGCAAGTTAACATCACAGTTGTATAGCAATGTTAAACGCAGTAGGGATATTGTAAATAAAACTAATATATAATACATTTTTTGATCGACGTACTCCGCTTTTGATGGAAGCTGAGTATTTGCGTTGCAACTTCGTAAATCTGACAACAACTCTTCTATTCTCTTTGTCTCGCTGCTATGATTTTATGTGTCCCTTGTGCAGGGTGAAAGTCGAAATGCTGTATATAATATGACGTTTTCATTTCTGTAACATGCCGGACCATGGTGAAAAATGACTGCATATTATCATTACTCCCTATTTCCCAGCTTCCTTACACTACTCTACGCTTCCAATAGCTCTAACCTCCATAGTTTCTGTTATCTTACTCTGCCTCCGCTCCGAACCATATCAAGGAACATGTAGACAACTGCATTATTTCTGTTGACCCTTGATATTATATAAAAGCTATACAACTTTGATGTCATATACTTTTCCAACAACCATTTTCAGCAGCATTCGGCAACGCTTTTATATTGCATTGAGAGAGAAAATTTTGTAGCATATTTTGGTGACAAAATAAATCTGTCCCATAAACTCTCATTGAAATATTTGAACATTAAAGCAATGGAGAGAATGTACATATAATATACTATGTATGTCTACAAAGACGGAAGGCAAAAAGGAAGAGAATGGGAAGCGAGGAGAAAAAAAGGAAAAGAGGTATTTTTTGGCTTGGTCATGGGAAAATTCTATAATTTATTACACACCCATTTAGCCAATGATCTACATTACAATATATTTGATAGCCAGTATTATCAACACTATATATATGTATAGTTTTTTAGCATGAGTGAAAAATACACTAGAGAATTCTATAAGGGGGTAGTAGAAGTAGTAGAAGGTTATATTACATACACAGAAAAGTCGGTATTGTTAGTGTGTGTATATTAATGAAGGCATTGTTAGTGTTGACTCCCAGCTCACACTAAACTTTCACTCACAAACTCACTCAGATATTATATATAGTAGAACACAAGAAAATGCTGGGTTCTTACCTCTGGTGGTTGCTTGAAAATTTGAAAACACAAAGAAGATAGATGTATACATATGTATGCATTTAGGCTTTTGTATGTAACATAAATGTATGAATATATATATCATATAATCATATATATAACCAGTAAAAAGGCACCAAATATAATTTGTGCTCGTGACAAAGGCGAGAGAAATGTAATAATTTAGCAGCAAGCAATAAATACCAGATGCAGCGAACGACGACACACACATATAATACATTAGCACATGAACGAGTAGAGAAAGCACGTGGATGAAAGCTGCGTCCAAGGCTTAGAATTATTAACATATGAAAAAGTTTTAAAAAGGGCTTGAATTACTGAGCTTACCTTTTTTGTCCCAATTATGAGACCTACTCCCATCAGCAATTGACATACATACGCGGCCAAGAAACCAAACCATGTCCAGAGCAATGAGACACGATCTATATAATGTTTTATAAAGAATCGTTACGTTATTAACATCATTGTTGTTGACAAAGGGAGGATAATGATGATGGTGATGATGACGATGCGGATGACATAGTAGTGGTAGCATACAAATCAAAGTCAAAGCAAACCACACAACAGTGACACTATTATCATCAGTATTTTTTGGTGCTGTTCAGTGCTTGCTGACACAGCATATTGTACATGGCTGACAACATACATAAAAACAAGATGAGAACTAAATAAAAACTTGTTTTTTTTCAGGCATGAATAGAAAAAAGTAGATAGATTTTTCTTCCTTTCATTTTCTACCATTTCTTTCCCCCTGTCACTTTCCAACACACATAATGGGCCATATGAAAAAAAGGCAAAGGGGTATACTTTCTTTTCAGTTTGGGTAATGATGATGCTGGGTAGTGAAGTTAGTGAAGCAATAGGGAATAATATTATTTATTAAGTCATTTTCATGGACGGGGTGGTTATGTTGGGAGAATGGGAAAAGTACGCAGCGTTGTGGTTAGAGATTTTGCTTGTGACGAGGAGGCATTCATTCCTTTTCAGTATGTGGACCAGATATAATATGTAGGTTAGCTCATACATGGAAGATTGCCTTTTTATGACCATTTCATTGCAAGCAAATCGCTTTTAATTAAAAACCATGTTGAGGAGCATGTATAAGATCATTTGTTTTACGACCTTTCTCCGACGATAGTCCTTCTCTTTATTGGTAAAAAGAGGACGGTAGGGAATGAGAAAAGGGAAAGTTTTTTTGAGCGAGTAAATACTAAACTGAAAAGACTATGAGAGGGTACCTAAACGCACATGTCTAACTACTTGTATAAACGGCTCCACACGTTAGGAAGGATGTCGTTTGCCTAGTTTCGTTGTTTACTTTTCCCGTAGTCCTCATCATTTATCGCCTTCACACTTCACCTTTTTATCTCGCGCTCTACTTACTTTATGCATTAATGTAACTTTGTACAATATTTGATCATGAAAAATAGAGGAAAACTTGGTTCTAATTTCAGTTGAAAAACTTTTTGTCGTTTATAAATAAAATGAAGAGACAAGAAAAGGAGTGTAATTTCGGCTCTAAATATATTTATTCCCGAGTGTGTATATACCTTATCTAGTTTCAAAATTGGTTTCAAGGTCGCCCTTAATTTCAACTTTCTTATATTGGAAAAGATTAGTTGATGCTCATTGAGAATAATGACGTACCTTCCAGCTCTGAATTTGGTGGGGTGTTGCTGATACGTGCATCCTTGGCCACGTAATAGAAGAATCTACCACATATCAGGACGGCTATGACCTGAAATTACAGAGAAAGAAAACCAACATGAGTTTCACCGAGCTCTCTTCTCCTGACAACTGAAGATGAAGAAGGAGAAAAAGTGGCAGCTCTTCTCGGAACAGCTTCATCTTTCACCGAGCCAGCAGAAGAGTTGGTAGAGTGGGAAAAAGAGACAAAACTGGAAATGTAACGAAATGAGTACAAGAGATGGGATAGCTCCATTCATCTCACACATAAATGTATCTATATAGAAATTGAGTAAACGTGATAAAAGGGAATTCTAGGACATGATGGTGGAGCCAAAGTGAATACGAATACCTATTTGAATGTACAAAATATACGGAATGGGGTGAGATTGTTAAAGAATTTCAATTACGCAAATGCCCCATAGATTTTCATTCCCAGGAAGCTTTCGACACCCATTCTTTATTGCATGAGAAGACGAAAGTGGAGTTTGTTCCAAAAGTGATGTAACGTTAAAAAAATATCTATTCATACATAAGAACATACAACAAATATCAAGTAGTGTTATCAAAGGCGCATCTCACACAGTAATATTTCTCGTTAGCTTTCTTCCTTGCATGCGCCTATGCTCTCATCCGCTATTGTGAAACCCATTTCAGTCGATGGATGATGGTTAGAGCATGGGAATTTTCGCCATTTTCTTCCCTTCCAAGCCATTACCATTGCTTAACATCTCATCGAGTGTACGTACGCTAAGCATCGTGTATGCATAATGGAAGAAGCAGAAATTTTGAGAAAATCACACATGTGTAGTAAGTGAGTGTGTGTGTGTTTCTCATATAGTTTTTTTGGCTTTTGTTGCATTACTTTTGCTATTTTGGTTGTTGGAACACTTGAAGCTAATATACTCTTGATCCTGATACCGATATAATATGAGGTATCATCATATCATAGAAACAAACGGTTATACACACAAAAGTAGGCGCTGGCAACTGCAAGCTGCTATAGT